>OY282450.1:77252717-77257717 GCA_958295655.1 Palloptera scutellata | reverse complement strand
AGAAAAAAAAGTCATACCATAACTTTCCAACAATTCTTCATTCCACAATCGAAAAATTACACATGTGTATGTACATAATGAAATTTCCCACAATATGTTTTCACGTTTTTTACACAGAATGAAATATGTTAAGATTGTAAGATGAAACGCACTTTTGACCTCTTCGTCAATAATTTATATTCACATATGCCTTTGTTTAATAAATGTATGAATGTATTGACATATATATGTATGTATATGTATATGTATATGGTATATATGTATGGTATAGGAATAGAGGAATTAAGAAGAATAGAGAGCGAGAGAGTGTACACTAGGGTAAAGAACGAGAGTCAAATGTATACATTCCGGTGAGAAAACAGAGGAGAAGTGAAGAAGGAGTCGAGGCAGTGAAAGAGCTGTTCATAAACTATCAGCCCTTGAGAGTCACCTATGCATTCGTTTGTTATTGTTTGAGGTTTTCAGCCATACCATCAAATATTTATGAGTTGACATTGCGGTGTATTTTTATTTACTTATCTTTTATATGTGTATTGATGTATTAATGTACATATATACAAATGTGTACGTATGTCTGTCTGTCTGTGGTTTTCCCTGTTTGTGGCTACGTGATGAAATACTTAATACGCTGTGAATGCGAGGCCATCATACCGGTTAATAGGGAAGTGTTTTTGGACTAAAAATAGAAAAGAAAAAAACACATAAACTGAAGGGGAAGAAAGTTTGAACTATTAGCAGCAGCACAGCGCTGAACTCTAATGGGAAATGATAAATTATTTATATCGATTCTCGCTCGTTGTGTTTATCTTTTGCACAAGTTAAATAAAGAAAGAACAAGCAATAAATACTACAAGCGCATATACTCGTAGTAAGTGCATATAAGTATACGAGAACAAACAACAGCTATAGACTCAAATACAAATACACACGTGTCAATGTAGGTATGTACGAGTATGTAGCTATGTAGATGCAAACGTAGTGTTGATACTGATTTATATGCACATAAAAGTGTATTTGATTCTTTTATATTGACCATACTTCGATGAATAGACACGCGGGCGTATGAGTAACATTAAAATAAGAAGCTTTGTTAATATCCACATATGTATGAATGTATGTGTGTGCGTGTGTGTGCGTGATTACAATCACATGAGAGTACAGTAAGGCACTTGCAAACATTAACATTTTAAACAATTTCAATTTCTGTAATTATAATTATCAGTTACGCGTAGTGCAAACGCAAAAACTACACAACCACAAGCATAAAAGCAGCCACCATTGCCTCCAGATATTTTACAGCTAAGGTTAACTTTGAAATTTTGATGAAAGATAAGACAACAGAAAGGGAATAAAAACCAAAAATTTATTTGTTTTCATTCATTGTTGCTTTTAAGCATCTCTTACTTTACTTTTTTAATGGCACAACAGCCCATGGAGGGCCTAGGCTGAGCTTTTCGCATCCACTCATATTGTGCGTGTTATATTTGTACATGAATGGAAGGGAACTACAGTTTAATGCCGAATTCGAACGGCGAAGTGAAAAGCTTTTCATAGGCAATTTTTACTCTTGTAGGTTTGCCATTGCCTGCCAAAAGGTGGCGCCGTGTAGAAAAATTATTTTTTTTACTTTTTTTTTTTTTGTGCCGAAATTCGAACCCCGGACACTCTGCGTAGCAGTGCAACGCACTACCACTACGCCACAGCGACCGCAAGCATCCATCTCACATTTAATAAATTGAGAGGTTAAATCTTTCACTACTTTGATATGAAATACTTTGTTTCTGTAATAAAAACTTATATGGAACAGAAGTATGGAAATATCCTGACTCTCTCTTTTCATTCTCACTTCAAGTCTGAGATTGCTTCACTCAAATTAGGGAGCGATAATTACGGTTACCTAAGCTCCTGTCTATACATCATACCGGCCTTTATCGGTGTCCTGTGTGATTGCATTCCCTCTCTCAATCTTCCTTCCATTCAACACAATGGTCTGCATTCAAAGGGGTACACTCTGTGTGTTCAATTAAACAATAAAAAAAAAAAAAAAAAAAAAATTACTGACTTTCGTTTTCAACATGCAATACAAAAATTTCTCTAGTTTCCCCTTATACTTCAAATACATCAAAATTAATAAAAAAAAAATGTTCTTTTAATGTGCGAAACAATAGCAAATCGCGAATGGTATACCAAAAATGATTGCTAGTGTAGAAGTAGGGTAATATTGGCGTTTCCCCACCATTAGCGGCAATGCAACTCTTGAGGTGAGGGATATTATTGTAGTAATGGGAATGGTGAGATACTGTGAGAGAGTAAGCATAAGTTGTTGCAATCGTGGTGTGTATTATTTGAACAAATGGAATATTATTACTGCTTTTGCACACAGTGCTCTCTTACTCTATATTTACTGTCTCTCCATATATATGTTTGTTGTTCTGTACACACATACACATATATAGTAGTTATGATGATGTCGACTGCGCTGCCGAGCAGTGAGATCAGTAAATTTATAATAGAATGAGTTAAAAGTGATTGACAAAAAAAGAAGCAAATAGCCAAGTTTCATGAGACTAGTCTACTAGTGTAATCGTATAAAAGCTACATAAAACTTCAAAAGAGAATGCTAAAAAGTTTCATGACACTGGTCTAATCGTCTAAAAGTGGACAATGTTGTCGTGTGTACGCGCACATTATCAAATGTGGAGAGCACATAAATATAAAAGTGAGAGAGAGAGAAAGAGAGAGAGTGAGGGAGAGCATACAGTTAGAAACAAACAAAAACATATGCCTTGCTCAAATAAAAGGTCTAATGCCTAATTGAGGTGAAAAAGAAGAGTTTGGTGTCTCTCAACTACCTGTTTCTCTCTCTATATCTAACTAGGTACAGCAATCTCTTCAACCTGGTGGTGCGGTCTAATTCCACTCTCTCCAGCAGATTTTCAAGTGTCTATTGCTCTCTCTACAGTACGAGAGATCAAGACCACTGAATCCATTTCCACGTCCACACTTAATCTACTTTCACTCTCTCCAGCACTTCGTCACGTGTCTATCGCTCTCTCTACAGTACGAGAGATCAAGACCACTGAATCCATTTCCACTTCCACACTTAATCTACTTTCACTCTCTCCAGCACTTCGCCACGTGTCTATCGCTCTCTCTACAATACGTGAGATCAAGACCACTCCTTTATGAAATACATAGTTAAAGCAGTAATGGTAGATCCAAATTATGTGGCTGGTGGGATATCTGAAATGAATTGAGAGGGGATAAATATGTTATTACTTAAATGTTTATCTTCACGAAAGTTCTGTATACTCGGTTTTTACTTCACATCAGATTATTTTATAAGTCTGAGATAACAATCTATAAAGGTAATTTTCTCTATTCCACAGATAAGCCTTGAAGACTCTTTAGCCCTATTTGATTTCATTATTAAGCAAAAATTTGTGTCAATATTTTCTTGACCACAACTATGCACGCTTGTGCACGAGTATGGTATATGCTATGCAGAAATACACACTCGTGTACTTTTCATGTATTGAAGTAAGCAGTCACGCATAGAAGGAAATACAAATACATTCGACTTCTTTATATTGAACTTTCAATTCGAAATTGAGTGTGTGTATTGTGTGAATTTCCAGATAAAGCACAGCATTCAAGTGCGTACTTATGTATTACTTAGATGGGGAAAATACAATTTTCTATATTTCGCATTTATTTAAGAATAAATATGTATGTATTTATCGCACAGAAAATATCGTGTGCTTGAAGTAGTAAAAAGTAAAAACAGTCTTATCAACTTTTATGGAAGCAACACAATTACAATACATACAGAAATATTCGCTTGTATGTGTCTTAAGTAGTGGTAGAACATATGTATATTTTAAAGTTTTACGATTCGTAGCATTTAACATTAAGGCAATAATTTTAACGAGCTCACGTTTACGCAATTTACGCACGCACACCGAGAGAGACACACACGCATCCAAACATACGTGCTCGAGTGAGGGTGAGTCATTGAGAGAGAGAGGGAGAGTGAGCAGAAGGTTCTGGCGTTTTGTAAAACTTTGCACTCACTTTAGAGCAATAACACACACTTGCACATGAGCACACAAACACAAACACACACACACACAGCCACACACAAACACACACACACACACACACACACACACACACACACACACACACACACACAAACACACACACACACAAACACACACACACAGAGAGACACATGCAACTTTAAATCAGGAAGATATAATGATCATGCCAGTTTTTTTTTACTCCTGGCACTTTGTAGCAGCAAAATATAACTCAGCATAATGGTTTAAAGTGCTTAGGAAAGCTCTCAACATGTTGCAATATATGTACCTCACACACACACACACACACACACACACATACACACATACCAGACGCAACTCTGTGCGTCTTGCTGTAAATGAACATCCTTACATTTTATACACTTGCACTTTCTACTGAAGCGTTCGCATTATGTGAAAAGTTTTCCCTTTTGCTTGCAACTTCTTGGTCCTTCATTTGTTTATGCATTGTAAGGTTGCATGTGGTTTTGTGTAGCAAGAAGCTCATATGGTTTCAGATTTTCTCACTCCTACCACGTGCTTACGACCGATACGGCAAATATCTATGGGATTCGGCTAGAATCAATACGGGAATACAAATTGGTTTTAATTGGATTTCCTAATTAATAGCTGATTGATTTTAAGCTGAATACCTATGTAATTTGTGTGCTGCCTGTAAAATATTTGATTTTAGCATCACTTTCTGTACTACTGGAGTGATTCATATGCAGTTACAGAAGTGTGAAAGTTTAGTTACTTCTATAAAGTAACAAATATAAATAAGTAAATGAAGAGTAAGAGGTAATAAGTGCGTCATTAGAGTTGAGCTTATATTTTAGTTCTGGACTGATCTCTAAAGCTTTATATAATTCTACATAATTCTATGTAGAAGTAATTTTAGACTTTGAGTTGAAATTT
>OY282450.1:77200543-77252517 GCA_958295655.1 Palloptera scutellata | reverse complement strand
TATAGTGATTTGTACTAAATAAAATTTATATCTTTCAAAAGCTGAGCTATGGAGGAGTGGCTCTGGTAAGAGCTTTAAGTCATGTACTAAAGGAAAAGATGTTTCGAGGGATTATAAACTGAATTTTAAAAACTTTTACATATTATTTTCACTGTTCTGGGAGACGAAAAAAAATATGGACTTAAACTTTCCTCTTAGGATCTATTTTCGCATGGTTGGAGAAAATGGAGCATTTGTGTTAGTATTAAATGACAGCGAGGCTGTATTTGAATCCTTTCTAAAGCCTCTAACTACATCAAAACTTGTTTTACATTGTAAATCCAGGATTAATCGTGTCTGAAAACATAATAGTCTAGATACTAAGGAATCTCAGAAAATGAAGTAGCTGACTTTCTGGCCTGTTTCTGTTTGGAAACTAGTTGCTTGGGGGCCCAGAACCCGTAGTCTCTTTGTCAAGTGCAGCATCAAAATACGGTCAATAATTAGTGGATCGAAGGAATTGGAAAGGATCTGAGGACAGACAATGATCATGTCATTGAAGGGTCTAAAAGACTTTATGAGTTGTAGGCGGCTAGTGGGATTATAGACAGATCAATTCTCTTGCGACAAACAATGAAATACAATTGGTTTGGGTGAGCCAGGGTCTTCTGTGTTGTAAATGATTTGTAGGAAGAATATGAAGAGATGGCAAACCATTTTCTTAGTGTCTGTCCAGCTTTGTGTCAGACCAGAGTCTGACAGTGTCGAGAGACGAAGACATAAGCTCTCAAAAATCAAATTGATTAATGAACAACGATAAAAATATATGAGGGAAAATGGTAAGGACAAGTGAGTTTAGTCAGCAAAAACCATATGCTCTTGTTTTCGGTAGGAGTGAGATCGAAAAAATTGGACCCTTATGCAAAAAAAAAAAATCAAACAGTTTTGAAAAGGAAATATAATTTCTAATAAAATGATCAATAAAACTAATTTGTTTGTTGTTTTTTTTACAAAATTCGGACAGCTTTTCCGGTACGCCTGCCATTAGCGCCTTTACTGTCATTTCGGAGACTCTCTTGGCGGCAGCATTCCATTTATTTCTAAATCTTCCAAGGATTTAGCTGCTTTGTTGGTTGCCTTTAATGTTCTTTTCACTAGAGTCCAATATCTCCTCGATAGGTCGTAGTTCTGGGCAATTTGGTGGGCTGGCGATTTTTGGTACCAATTTGATGTTTTGGTCTTCGAACCATTTAAGGGTTACTTTACTGTAGTGGCAGGAGGCTAGATTAGGCCAAAAGAAAGCAGATACATTGTGCTTTCTAATGAAGGGCAGCAATCTCTTCAGTGGTCTTTCAAAGTTATCCGATTTTTTCGATCTCACTCCTTATGTAAGTGTTTATTAAGCATGATCTTGTTTCCTTGACATTAGCCTTGATGCTGGTAAAGAAAAAAAAACGAGACATTTGGTAAGAAAACAAACACAGCAGAGTTAGATTTCATCGCGATTTGATGGTTGTATTTTAATAGAGCTTTAAGGAGGTAATGGGGTAAGAGGGGGGGGGGGGGAAGGGGGTGAGTTTGTTCTGAGCTAACTCAAACCCAGCTTTCAACATGATTCATTTTTGTTTTATAAAGAAGCACTGTACCTGCTAAGAAGCACTGCTACATAATTAAAAATCACTCATACGCAGCGTAAGCCACAAGGAAGAGTTGAATTTTAATTCTGACACATGGTTTTGGTTAGGAAGAGGAGAGGGAAGGAAGAGAGATACATAAGACATATGTACATACTAAATACATCAATGGCTCATAGTTTAAAAGGATGACATTCCCTCCTTTAGGCTGATGGAATTTTCAAGAGTTCTTATATCAATATTTTTGTTTGTTTGTTTTTTTTTTACAAATAATTATCAGTTTGTTTGTGCTAAAATTGCAGAGCATTATCCAAATATATATATATATGGTTAATTCGATGCATTCATATTTCACAATATTGTATTAAATATCAATATCCTATGAAACTCATTCATTTCTGAAAATCAAATTTTTGCAATATATTTTTTTCACTCGAGCTCTTCACCTTCAATCAAAATTAATGCTACACCATTTATAAATATGTTAGTACATATATATATCTGCATGTGGTGTAGTTATGCCCAAAAACACCACAAATTTAATTAGATTATTTGCGGAAATTCTAGTACAATGACCTTTCCATGTCGCTACTTTAGTTAACTGGAAAAGCGTTTCATATTTACTCTGAAGCATTCATGCATTGTATGTGCATAGTTAATATACGCCAATAACTAACGATAGCTTTAAATTCAATCAAATTTATTACGCTGAATTTAACAACCGACAGAAAATGCAACAACCGCTCATTAATTTTCAATTATAATCGTTCGAAAACACATTAGCGTGTGCTTCTTCAATTAAATGCAATTAAAATCTGTCTGCATTAAGCTGATTGCATCACATCAATAATCAGTTTTCTAAAGCATTAATAGACAAGTTAAATATTTTTAAGAAATCTCTTACTTTTATTTAATACAACATTATTCAAGCAGACAGTTTTAAAAAGTTTTCAAGTACCTGCTTCTACTTTGCAAAGTATTGAATAATCATAGAAATGTAATGATTTTAATTTGCTGAACTAAGTAGTTCCTACAACTCAATATAATTCTGTATATTTTAGTATTAACTATTAAAAAAAAAAGAAGAATAAGAGGTTTGACTAAACCAAATAATGTGACAATACTTTCATATCCTTTAATATGTACTAATATCGTGGACTTATATTTATTTGCATTTTTGTAGAAATACCAAATTGCAAGCACTATTTTTACTTCCACAATGAATTGTACTTAAGTATATGAAATTTTTAGTCTAGGCATTCATAACTATTCATAAGTTCTTATATATGAATACAAAAACAACATTTCTCCTCTTGTGCACATCTAAAAGTTTCCATTACAAAATTGGCCACAGTTGGTTCCTGCAAGCGCATGTAATTCGAGTTTATGTTTTTCCTGGTTTACTATTGCCATACAAAACATTTTTCCCAAAATGTTTAATAAAAAATGCAAATCTTTTACAATCTTCAAAGTGTACACGAACACTTGAACACTCTGACATAAACACACACACACACACACACACACACACACACACACACACACACACACACACACACACACACACACACATACATGTCCTTTAAAGCAATTCAAGCACAGCATGATGAGTAAATTGAAAAAAATCGGCTTAATACTCAACATTTGCCACAAATGCATTTTGCCTGCATAAATGCAAAATAACTACATACAAAATAAAATTAAAGAAGAAAATGTAAGTACAAGGTTTTATATACAGTGTCGGGCAATCCAAGAAGAACACCTTGTTCGGAAATCAAAAACCTTAAAAAAATATTTCTCTAGTCATAAACCTAAAATTTGAAAGGTATTTACTTTTATTCATTTAAGTATTCCCTAAGTTTAATTTTTTCTTAAAACAAAAACAAAATCAATTCAGTGTAAGAAAAGAAATCTAAAAGTTGTACATAAAATCAAATTTCAAAAGGACAAACAAAATAAGAACACTTCAATTAAAAAAAGAATTTTATAAAATATTGACTCAAATTGTTCACTAATGTTAGCATTTTGTGGAATAGCCTTTGCTAATTAAAACCGCCTTACACCTTCTAGGCATTGATTCCACCAGAGACGCGCAAGTAGCCTCGGGTATGAAATACCACGCTCTTCGAATGCTTTGCCACAATTCGTCTTTGTTTTTAGTTCTGGTACTGCCAAGCTTCTCTTTGACAATATTCCACAAGTTCTCGATTGGATTAAGGTCCGGAGATTGTGAAGGCCAGGTCATAACGGGAATTCTATTATGGGAAAAGCAAACTCGCGTGAGTATTGAGGTGTGCTTTGGCTCGTTATCCTGTTGCATTTGCCATTTCCGGGGCATTTCCCATTCAGCATAAGGAAGCATCACCTCCTGAAGAATGTTTACGTAAAAAAATCTGTCCATCGTTTCTTCTATCCAATACAGAGGGCCCACACCATACCAAGAGAAGTATCCCCATACCATAATGCTTGAAGAAGGGGTTATAGGGTATATGTATCTTTTTCTCTAACCCCTTACTTGCTGTCTGTCACTTTACTTACTTTACTTTTAATGGCACAACAACCCATGGAGGGCCTAGGCCGAGCTTTTCGCATCCACTCATGTTGTGCGTGTTATATTTGTACATGAATGGAAGGGACCTACAGTTTAATGCCGAACCCGAACGGCGAAGTGAAAAGCTTTTCATAGCAATTTTTACTCTTGTAGGTTTGCCATTGCCTGCCAAGAGGTGGTGCCGGGTAGAAAAATTATCTTTTCTACTTTTTGATTTTGCATGTGCCGAGATTCGAACCCCGGACACTCTGCGTAGCAGTCCAACGCACTACCACTACACCACAGCGACCACCTGCTGTCTGTCACCCCTTCTTCTTTTCCTAGGCCTTAAGTACAATGGGCTACATAGCCTGAGTGCTTGAGGAACTGTCCTGCACTCGTAGGTCAGGTTCTCGGCCTTCTTCACATCCATCCATCCAACCAGTCATGATGCTTCCACCTCCGTGCTTAACGTTTTCCTAGTATATTTTGGGCTCAATTCTGCATTTTTCGGGCGTCTAACCCAACGTATGCCATCACTTCCAACAAGATTCACCCGACTTTTGCCTGCACTTAATATGTTAGGCCATTTTTTTGCATTAATTGAACCATCTCACTCAATGTGCGCTTCAGTGAACTCTATGGGATACTTTCGATGTCTTTGTGTTGTTCTCCCATACATTTTTTCCCACCAAACGTCTCCTTACTGATCGAGTACAAATTTGAACCTCTGTCTCCTCTCTAATTCCGGCAGCTGCTTTAAATGGATCGCATGCCGCCAAAATTTTTATGCGATTTGTCATCTGCACTTGTAGTGTTTTGCGGGGCCTACCTCTCCTGCAATGAAATTTTTGAGGTAATAAAGATTGGTAGACAAATTTCGAGGATCTGCTAATAGTTGTAGCTATTAGCTATTTGGCGGATGCTTTGTCCTTCATTTCGCAGTTTTCTCACCAAATCACGCTCCTCCTTGCTACAGTGTTTTGCTCGACCCATTTTTCTGTGACATTACGGAATAGTTTACATTTAATTTGTTGAATTACCCTCAATGCTGCCATTTGTGGCCGCTGTGGTGTAGTGGTAGTGCGTTGGACTGCTACGCAGAGTGTCCGGGGTTCGAATCTCGGCACAGGCAAAATCAAAAAGTAGAAAAATTAGAACAAATAATTTTTCGACATGGCACCGGCACCACCTCTTGGCAGGCAATGGCAAACCTACAAGAGTAAAAATTGTTATGAAAATCTTTTCACTTCGCCGTTCAGATTCGGCATTAAACTGTAGGTACCTTCCATTCATGTACAAAATATAACACGCACCACATGAGCGAATGCGAAAAGTTCGGCCTAGGCCCTCCATGGGCTGTTGTAAGTAAAAGCTACCATTTAAATGCTTACCAGTACAAATTATAAACAAATTTAAGTTTTCTTTTTAAAATATATAATATTTCCTTCTGCTGTTCTTATTTTGATTCGACGTCCGCCTTCGAATGCTTCGCTTGAACTTTTCTGTTTGGGTATCCCCAAAAAATATTTAAATGTAGTGTTGCCACCTAGAAACTTATAAAGTATATACCATACCATTTTCTTCTCTATAAAAATTGTGTGTCATAAGCAGTCCGATAAAAAAAAATCAATGGAAGTTTTACAGTGCAAGGTGTCCTTATTTGATTGTCCGACACTGTATGTATTAAAATGTGTACTAAGTATTCAATATTTATGACTTCACTTATGTGTGGCTGTGTGTGTGTGTGTGTGTGTGTGTATGCATTAAAATTCATATTAACTTATTTAGAATTTTTATAATGAAATATGACATTATTAGGTCATAAGTATTTTCATTTTTCTCTTAGATATTTTATTCACTTAAATGAGACATATTTTCTGAAGGAAATGCAAAACTAAATTATATTATTATTGTAAATTAAAAGCCCCCAAATCCTAATACCGAATTACGTGTTCAAAATTCCTTGAATAGAGTTCCGCAACACAGAATTCCTACTATAGTTTCTAGAATTCTGCATTCATTTTGAACCGAATCTTATTATTATGGGAGCGTACTGAAATCTGGATTGGCAACTTTCTTAGTTTGTTTGGCTCTCTATGCACACATCAAAAAATTACAAAACAAACTCATTTCTCTCACTCTGTTTATTGAGGAACATAATCGAACTGTTACGCTGTAACACAAAGAAGCTGTAACACAAAGAAGTTGGTGTCTGGAGTGAAATTGCGCAAACAAAAGAACGAGTAAACAAAGTCCACTTTTGCAAGAACAACACGAAAAGCACTTTCTCTCTCTCTCTCTTATTTATGTATTTGCACTGAAGGAATTTCTCGCAAACACAATATGACTATGAGTAACAATAACAGTAAATTCCTCTGAAGTCAATCACTCGCTCTGTGTGTATATGTACCAGTGTTGCTACTTTCTGTATAATTATACGTAATTTTCTTCCTTTTAATGGCACAACAGCCAATGGAGGGCCTAGGTCGAGCTTTTTGCATCATGTTGTGCGTGTTATATATCTACCTGAATGTAAGGGGGACCTACAGTTTTACGCCGAATCCGAACGGCGAAGTGTAGAGCTTATCATTGGCCTGTCAAGAGGTGGTGCCGTGTAGAAAACTCATTTTTTTCTACTTTTTGATTTTGCACGTGCCGAGATTTGAAACTCGGGAACTCGGCGTAACAGGACAACGGACTACCAACTACAACACAGCGACCCCAATGATACATGTATAATTTCAACATTAGTTTCTTTTTATATACATTTTTATTTAACTGATTTCTGTATAATTTTACTCAATTTTGCTCCTAAAAAGTAAAAATTAATTACATCATTAAAATGTGTTTTCTGTTATAATGAAAAAAAAACTTCGGTTTTAGTATAATTTCAGTACAATCTAATTTTTTTTTGTATAATCTTAAATGAAATTATTCAGGGTGTTTTTTTAGGAGTGTGGTCTTCAAGAAGAAATAAAACGCATATAATTTCATGTAATGACTAAGAATTTAGCAGCTTTATTATAAAGACAAGGATTTGCCATTATGTTTTAAAAACGATTTCGGGCAAGTGGCCGCCGCGGCTGGTTCGAATAAATTCCAGCCGAGAGGCACAATATTCTACCACTTTTTGCAGCAATTGGGGCCGTATGTCAGTAACAACGCGCCGAATATTCTCTTCCAAGGCGTCAATCGTCTCGGGCTTATCTGCATAGACAAGCAACTTCACATAACCCCACAAAAAATAGTCTAGCGGTGTTAAATCGCACGATCTGGGAGGCCACGCCACAGGCCCACGACGCGAGATAATGCGCTCACCAAAAGTTTCCTCCAATAAATTGATTGTTTCGTTGGCTGTATGGCTGTATGACATGCAGCGCCGTCTTGTTGGAACCAAAGGTCGTCCACATCAACATCAACATCCTCCAATTCACAATTCAGGCACGAAAAAGTCATTAATCATAGCTCTATAGCGTTCCCCATTGACTGTAACCGGCTTCATTTTTGAAGAAATATGGACCAATGATTCCCTTTGCCCATAGATCGCACCAAACATTGACTTTTTGAGGATGTAACGATGTAACGGCGCCTCAACAATGGCTTGTGGATTATGATCACTCCAAATGGGACAATTTTGCAATTTGGCTTATTAACGTACCCATTTCAAGCAAAAGTGAGCTTCATCGCTGAACAAAATTTTCTTGTGAGAATCGGGATCGGGATCGGTGACCATCTCGTTTTGGGCCCATTCACCGAACGTGCGACGAGCTTAATAGTCGTTCGGCTTCAATTCTTGCACGAGTTGGATTTTGTAAGATCGCAAACCAAGATCCTTCCGCAAAATCTTCCATAAAGTAGAGGGGAACAGCTCCAGTTGTTGCGCGCGATGGCGGATGGACTCATTCGGGTCTTCTTCGATACTCTGCTCCACAGCAGCAATAACGTCTTCGGTGTGCACTGTACGGCGTCTCTGAGGATGCGCATTATCCACTAGAGTAAACGTGGTGCATAACCGATTCATGGTTGCTCGAATTACCGACTCTGCTGGGCGATTATGTCGACCGAATATTGGACGCAGCGCGCGAACCGAACCATTATTTTGGTAATAAATTTGCACGATTTGCAAACGTTGTTCAGGAGTAAGTCTATTCTCTATTCATTATGAAATGGCAAACCAAACTGAGCATAAATCAAGTGACAGCAGTCAAAAAGATCAACTCCGAAAAAAGTATTGCCAGATTGAAAAGCATACTTCTAAAGAAACACCCTTTACAATACTTGTATATTTTTTCATTGGGCGAGTGACAACACTAACATGACATTGAGAGAGCTGACGCCTCTGCTTGTACTGAAGGGGCCCGACTCTGTAACAAAAAAAACTTCGGTTTTAGTATAATTTCAGTACAATCTAATTTTTTTTTGTATAATCTTAAATGAAATTATTCAGGGTGTTTTTTTTTAGGAGTGTGGTTTTTTGCCATATATGTACTTTGTATGAAAAAAGTCCGATCACAATACCGGCTCTCATTGTTCCTTCATATGCTCTATATTCTCTCTCTCCCTCTCTTATTTAAAAGGAACGAATGGAATTTCGTATGAGAATTTTGCATTGAAATTATTACTATTTTTCATTTGAGTTGATTTTTCCAACATTTTGCATTTATATTTTTTCATTACATTGATTCAAATAGAAAGAACTTTGAAATAAGAGAACGTGAAGAGGACTCGTAGAAAATGTAAAAAAAGCTATGATGTATAGAAGTGAAACATGAAACAACAACAACCAGCGAGATCTTAAGAGACTCATTTTTTTTCTACTTAAAAATTTCTAGTAAAAAAATGCTCGCCAAAAATACTTACCGTATGTAGAACTTCTCCTTCAGAGCTCATAGTAAAGAATTTCTTAATCGAAATTTTTAGTTTAGAAATTCCTAGGTTAGAATTCGGTGCTAGTTTAGACTTCGATGCTCACTCACAAAGTCTTTAGTACCAAATTCCGTAACCTGAATTTCTAGTACATAATTTGGATTATAGAATTCCACATCAACTACTACTTACTTTTTTTTTTACTTTTATTGGCACAACAGCCCATGGAGGGCCTAGGCCGAGCTTTCTCGCATACACTCACGTTCTGAAACAAACTTCTTCTTCTTTATTTTCATGGAGGGCCTAGGCCGAACTTTTCGCATCCACTCATGTTGTGCGTGTTATATTTGAACATGAATGGAAGGGACCTACAGTTTAATTCCGAATCCGAACGGCGAAGTGAAAAGCTTTTCATAGGCAATTTTTACTCTTGTAGGTTTGCCATTGCCTGCCAAAAGGTGGTGCCGTGTAGAAAAGTTATTCTTTCTACTTTTCTTTTGATTTTGCCTGTGCCGAGATTCGAATCCCGGACACTCTGCGTAGCAGACTAACGCACTACCACTACACCACAGCGACCACTACTACAGAGCTGGTTAATTAAAATTCATGGTACTCATATGAAATTCCTGGTATAGAATTCAGCATCCAAAATTCTTAGTGAAGAATACCGCATCTATAATTTCTTTTAAAAGTAGTAAAATGTTTCAGAATCCTTTAGAATATTGAATATTTATAAAATTGTTATTAGGGATTAAACTAAATTAATTTTTTATTACTAGAACATTACTAGAACAGAGTTTCGTTTCTGAAATTCTTATGTGCTATAAAATTTCGTCTTCAGCATTCTAGTGAAGAATTGCTCTTCTATAAATCTTGGTAAGGTATTGCCAATCTGGAATTTTCAGTAAAACACTTCGCCTCCAAAACTCTTAGTATAAAGTTTCGCATCCGAAATTCTAGGTAAAAAATTCCGCTTCCATAATTTCAATTACAATATTCCTAGTACAGAATTACGCATCCAATATCCAGAGTATAGTATTCCGCCATTTTGAATTCATACTATAGAATTTTTGCATCCTATATCTTCTATAATGAATGAGAATATCGAATATCGGGATGAGAATGTCGAATCTAGAGAATTCCTACTGAATTCATAGTAAAGAATTTGACATCCAAACTTTCTAGTACAGATTTTCGTTCCCAGAATTTCGCTCCCATAATTATTAATAAAGAATTCCACATCCATAATTCTAATATAAAGTTTCGCGTATAGAGTTTCGCTTTTATGTATAATTCCTAGTAGTACAGGGTTCCGCTTTAAAATGTTCCGCAAACAAACAAACAAACAAAAATAATTGAGTTTGATCCCTAATAACAATAATTTTATAAATATTCAATATTCAAAACGATTCTGAAACATTTTCTCTTTTCCACCTATGTACGAGTTTGCCCTGAGAGCATTTGACTTTTTTGTGTGTGGCTTTTCAATATGCGAATCGTTAGAAAAAGTATCTGAAATCTGAAAGTGTACAAAGTCAATTTAGTATAAAGTGCTGCAGCACTCCACAATGTCTCTGATGCTCTCGCATCCTTTCAAAGTGCAACTTATTGAAAATGGAAAAGAAAAACGTTGGTAGCTTTGAAGTGGTGGCAAAAAGTGATTGGAAAAAGTGATAGCACGATAATTATTTACTAGTCGCTGCCGTTTTTCTTTATTGCTTTTAGTCGGTTTTGCTTTTATTAGATGTACTATACCATAGTTTTTTTTTCTGATTAAGCTTTTAGTGCTTTTTCCATTCATTTATTAGCAAGGAATATTTCAATATAACGCACTATTCTTTTTGTTATTGCATTTGAAAATTGGCTGGGGGGAAAATAATGATAATGAATGAAGAGCGGATATAATTTGCGGACAATTTCATTTGGCTATACGTGGAAAACAATTAACAGAAGGAGTAAAAACCTTAAAAGTTATGGTTGCGGTCTTTTTTTTACTCAGTGTGCAGATATATTTCGAACTTAATTGAGGTAAAAATCGAAATGGTTTTGTTTGAGGGCAAATTCACACGCATACTTCTTAAGAATAAGTTACACGAGTAAGTGTAGTGAAAATATAGAAAAAAGTTCACTGGAACTTGCATACTTTGGAATTGCTTGGTAGCCTTTTGAGTAGAAATCGGAATACTTACTTCTACATCAGCTTCAGTTACTCGTAAGCGCATACCCTTCTTCTCAACTAATCGAACACTCTAACCGCATCTCTTTAGTTGAATGCTAACTAAAAGAACAGCTGAACAGTTCCGGCGTAGTTCCGCCTCTCTGTCAGTTGGCCCCTCGCGACTATGTGCGAACCAGATCTAGACACTGAAAGCTGGTCTGAATTTCTGTTTAATTTTTGGTCTGAACTTTCCTCTAAATTTTAGAGACTAAATTTTAGTCTAATTTTTTAAATTTTAATCTGACTTTAAGGCTCAGTCTGAGTTGTGGTTTACTTTTTGTTTTAAACTCTCCTCTAATCAAAATTGTAGTCTAATTTTTTTAATTTTAATCTGACTTTAAGGCTCAGTCTGAGTTGTGGTTTACTTTGGTCTGGATTAGTTTGAGTTTTAAGTTAATTTGTGTTAAGATTTTTTTTTTTCAATTTTAGTTCTAAATTTTAAACAGATTTTTTGTCTAACTTTCGACCTGGATTTTTATCTGAATATTGTTTTTTTTTAGCATGATCAAAGTATACTTAGTTCTAAGTTTTTAGTTAAAATTCCCATCTTTGGTCTGGCTTTGGATCTGAATTTTGATCTGAACTTGGTCTCAGTTCTAAGTAAGTGTGAATTTTTTTTTTGTTATTCTATGGTCCACATTTTATTTGGAGTTTCAGTCTGATTTTTGGTTAAAATTTGACCTGATATAAGTAAATGAAGAAATTCGCGTTTGGATGAGATTTGAATTAAGTTGTGTGCTATGACCTGAAACTCGTTTTGAGTATCGATTAGAAATTTTGGTCCAAAATTGGTTGATGTAAATTTTAGTGTCACTTTTGGGGAAATTTTTGGTCTGATTTATAGTTTAAATATTGGTATGAAATCTTTTTGGTCTAGTTTTTTTTTTGGTTTGGTTTCGGTCTAGTTTTTGTTTTGAACATCAGCCTGACTTTTAGACCGGTTTTTAGCGTGAATATTTTTGAACCAATTTTGTTCTTACTTTTGTTCTAAATATTGGCTTAAAATAAAACTGGTGGTTTGTTTTAATTTGTTCTAAATAGGGGTCGTAATTTTAGACCAGTTTTTGGTCTAAACACTAACTTGAGCTTTTTTTTCAAGCAATTTCTTTACGATAGCTAAACAAAAAAGAATATTAGACTGATTTTATATGAATATCGGACTAAGTTTTATACTAATTTTTGATCTAGTTTTTGTGTGAAGAACGGTCTCACTTTTATGTCGGTTTTGTTGGTTTAACTTTTGTTCTGAATATTGACTTGAAATTAAACTAGATTTTAGTTTATTTTGTTGTGATTATCGGTCGTAATTTTAGACCAGTTTTTGGTCTAAACACTTAGTTGAGCTTTTGTTTTTCAAGAAATTTCATTACGATAACTAAAAAAAGTATATCAAATGGTCTGATTTGATATGAATACTCCGATATTTATATTAACTTTTGATCTAGTTTTTTGTGTGAAGAACGTTCTCGCTTTTATGCCGGTTTTGTTGGTCTAACTTTTGTTCTAAATTATGTCTTGAAATAAAACTGGTGGTTTGGTTTAGTTTGTTCCAAATAGCGGTCGTAATTTTAGACCAGTTTTTGCTCTAAACACTTAGTTGAGCTTTTGTTTTTCAAGCTATTTCATTACGATAACTAAACAAAGTATATCAAATGTTCTGATTTGATATGAATACTCCGATATTTATATTAATTTTGGATCTAGTTTTTGTGTGAAGAACGGTCTCACTTTTATGCCGGTTTTGTTGGTCTAACTTTTGTTCTAAATAATGTCTTGAAATAAAACTGGTGGTTTGGTTTAATTTGTTCTAAATAGGGGTTCTAAATAGCGGTCGTAATTTTAGACCAGTTTTGGTCTAAACACTTACTTGAGCTTTTGTTTTTCAAGCAATTTCTTTACGATAGCTAAAAAAAAAAGAATATTAGTCTGATTTTATATGAATATCGGACTAAGTTTTATACTAATTTTTGATCTAGTTTTGGTGTGAAAAACGGTCTCAGTTTCCTGCATGTTTTGTGGGTCTAACTTTTGTTCTGAATATTGGCTTCAAATAAAACTGGTAGTTTGGTTTATTTTGTTCTAAATATCGGTCGTAATTTTAGACCAGTTTTTGGTCTAAACACTTAGTTGGGATTTTGTTTTTCAAGCAATTTCATTACAATAACTAAAAAATAATATCACAATATTTTATTCAATCCAATAACGAAAATCTAATCTTCTAAAAAAAATTCCATTAAAATTTTAGGAATTTTTTAATATCCATTAAAAAATAAAAAAACAAAAATCAATTGAAAGTTCAATTTATCTACTCCAACATTTCCTACGAGCTCAATAAAATAAAATATATTTATTGTAAATTTCAATTACGTATTTATTGTTTTTAATTTCATTTAGCAAGCACATAATCACGTTGATTTCTCTTCGCATCTTTCATTTCGTTTAGTTTTGCTTTGTCTCGTTTATTGTTTGCCCAGAGCAGAACAGTCAAATCTCGAGATTCTATTTCACTTTTCCAAGCCACACAAGCCCAAACACAAAACGACAATTAAGTAGTAAAGAAAAGTACTTACTTGGTTTTGTGTCTTTATATGGTAAATGAATAGAAAAAACCAAGTACAAAAATCGAAAATATAAATGAAAACATCTCTTCCTCGACTATCAATTTCACACGTCGACAAGGAATGAAATCTAATTTATATGTTTTTACCAAATAATATTTGCTGGCACACAATGTGCGTTCTCGTGTGTACGTCACTTTTGCCCCAGTATTTTCTTTTGTTGACCAAAGCCCGAGCCAAAAATGTTTACAACCAAACCCAACCAGAAACAATAAAAACAAAAACTCCCAAATTCATTGTGTAAATACATGTCGTACGACAATGAAGTAAACCAGCAAAAAAAGAGAAAAAAATAAACAGAAACTATACAAAATGAAAATAAAGAAAAATAAAGAAATTCAACAGAAAGAAAAATCGGTTTCTAGCGCTTTCCTTCTACTGCTTCTAACTGAAATAATATTGATAAGGATTTATTTCATTTTTGCAAAAGGATCAGCAGAACCATGAAATACATTTGCAGGGAGAGAAATGGATGGCGTAGGAAACCATAACAATAGGAAAATGTCAATTATAATTGATAGCCTCAAAAACGAATAGAGAAGAAATGAACGAGAATTTATACATGGATAAGAGGATGCTGGAAGTAGAACTAGCCCGAGGAAGCGGTGCTGCTTGATGGAGTAGTGCAGGTATGTATGTATGTGGCACTCGAAGTAGGCTACGATTATGTCTGACTTACTCGCCCTTTCCATTGCACCATTGACATCACCTTATGTCTGTGAACCGAGTGTCGCTTTAAATATTTTAAATTATGGTTTATAGTTTCCTTTACCTTTCACATTACATAAGGTGTGAAAAATATTGGCATTTTTCCATTTTCGCATATTTCATGGAGAAATTAATGCATTAAAAGCAATGTACAGCAGCGCTACAGCCGGCAATCTAGCTGGATGATAATTCATCTTACTTCCCTAGGTCTGATCTTCAGTTTAATTTGATTAATGGTTTGAATTTCGGTCCGAATTAGATCGATTTTTGGTTAGACATTTGATTTGGTCTTACTTTTGGTCTGACATTCGGTACGACTTTTGGTCTGACTTTTGTGATTTCTGTTTTGATTTTTGGTCCAATTTTTATCTAAGTTTTGATTTGTTTGAACCAATTGGTTTGATTTGATTTTCGGTTTGACTTTTGGTACGAATTGGATCAATTTTTGATATTTTTGATATTTGATCGGAAGTTTGGTCTAATTTTTTATCTGAAATTCGGTGTGGTTCTTGATCTCTATTTGGTATGACTTTTGATCTGACAATTGCTATGATTTCTGTCTTGAATTTTGGTCCAATTTTTTTTCTAAGTTTTGTTTTGTTTGGACCAATTGGTTTGATATGATTTTCGGTTTAACTTTTGGTACGAATTGGATCAATTTTTGATATTATTGATATTTAATCGGAAGTTTGGTCTAATTTTTTATCTGAAATTCGGTGTGGTTCTTGATCTCTATTTGGTATGACTTTTCATCTGACAATTGATATGATTTCTGTTTTGATTTTTGGTCTAATTTTTTATTTATGTTTTGATTTGTTTGGACTAATTGGATTGATTTTTTGTATGATCTTCGATTTTTCATTTTTAATCTGAAACTTGGTATGATTTTTATCTGACATTTAGTGTGACTTTTGATCTGACATATGGTATGACTTTTGAGCTGACATTTTGATTTTTGGTTTGATTTTTATCTGTGTCTTGTTTTGGTTTTTGGTTTGACTTTTGGTACGAATTGGATCGATTTTGGGTCAGATGTTCGAATTGATATTTGATCTGAATTTCGGTCTGATTTTTTGTCTGAGATTTTTGTGACTTTCGATCTGACATTTTGTGTGACTTTTGATCTGACATATGGTATGAATGCCACTGTGGCGGGGTGGTAATGCGTTCGACTACTACGCAGAGTATCCGAGGTTCGAATCTCGGCACAGGCAAAATCAAAAAGTAGAAAAAATAATTTTTCTACACGGCACCTCTTCCACCTCTTGGCAGGCAATGGCAAACCTACAAGAGTAAAAATTGCTATGAAAAGCTTTTCACTTCGCCGTTCGAATTCAGCATTAAACTGTAGGACCCTTCCATTCATGTACAAATATAAAACGCAGAACAAGCTCGGCCTAGGCCCTCCATGGGCTGTTGTGCCATTAAAAGTAAAGTAAGTATGGTATGAATTCCCTCATTTGGTCTGACATTTGTTCTGACTTTTGATCTGAGAGCTATTACGATTTCTGTTTTGATTTTTGGTCTTTTTTTTATATTATTTTGATTTGTTTTCTAGTTTGACTTTTGGTACGAATTGGATCGATTTGTGGTCAGATGTTCGAATTGATATTTGATCTGAAATTTGGTATGATTTTTTGTCTGATATTTTTGTGACTTTTGATCTGACATATGGTATGAATTTCCATCTGACATTTGGTCTGACATTTGTTTCGACTTTTGATCTGACTATTATGATTTTTGTTTTGATTTTTGGTCTGTTTTTTATCTGAGTTTTGATTTGCTTTCTGGTTTCACTTGACATACGAATTGGATCGATTTTAGCCGAGATCTCTTCGATTTGATATCTGATCTGAAATTCGACCTGATTTTTTATCTGACAGTTGGTGTGACTTTTGATATGACATTTGGTCTGACTTTTGATCTGACTTTTGGTTTGAATTATATGCGTCTGATTTCTGGTTTGAAATTGTATCTCAGTTTTTAGTGAGCTTTTTTTTGGTTTGAATTTTCGTTTGACCTTTCTATTTTGATTTTTGTTCTCGAAGTTGCTCGGAAATTCGGTTTAATTTTTGGTCTGACTTTTTATTTGAATTTTTGCCTGGCCTCAGATTTAGTGCGATTTCTAGTTTAAGGTTTAGCTTACGTTTTTGGTCTGATTTCTTTACTCAGTTTTGGTGTGAATTTTGTTCTGATTATTGTTTAAATTATTGTTGCCAATTTTCTCTGAGTTTACTCTGAATTTCCACTAAATTTTTTGGCTTGACTTCGGTCTGATTTTAGCCTTGAGCTTCGATTTGGCTTTTGCTTTGATTTTCGGTCTGACTTTAGGTCTAAATTTTCAACTGAATTTTGTTCTTGCTTTTGGTCTAAATTGTGACCGTATTTTATTTGAATTTTGGCTCAAATGTGCCGTGTAGGGTAAGCCAAAAGCGACCTTCATGTTCATTTCAACAAACACTATGCAACTCGACCTGAAGTTTATTACTTTAGACACATGATTTAATGCGATTTATTTCATCGATATCCGCCAAGATATGCAGTATATCTCTCCAGCAATCTCTTGTGCTTTCTTATACCATATTCTCCATTTACACCGTACTACATGCTGTGTGATTATTTTACAATGCAATCACGTGCTACGCCGCGTCGTTACAATTTCAATAATGCATTTCGCAAAAATTCCTGTTCGATATTTTCCATTTTCTTCTTCTTCTTCTTCATTTTCTGTTGTAGTTAGTGATTGCTTGCTCATCAATAATGTGTGGAAAATGAGAAAAAGTGGAAAAAATATGAATGAGAAGAACAGGGAAAGAAGTTAAAAATTTAGAAGGCTCATAATGAGCGCGACGAGCTATATTCCAACTTCTTGAAATCCAATATTCGAAAAAGGCAAATGCATGAATAAAAGCCAGTATGAATGAGAAAACAGCGAAGAAAAATTAAAACAAGAAATGAAGAAACGAAACGAAACGAAAATTTTCTCTTTGGCATTGACGAAAGTTTCTTGTGTTTGGCGAATCGAATTTGCAAACTGTTGGATGCTGAGATATTTTCAAGTACTTTCTACATTTGTGATATTGAATGCGCACAGCATTTTGATTAGTTGAAGGGAAGGCGTGGGCGGGGAAATCATTCATAATTAGAAATCAGTGAAGAATGCAAATTTCGAGCTGATTAAAATTCCATGTGATTCCATCACATTTCAGTATCTGCTGCATCATCTTCATTATCTATTATCATTTGGTGGCATCGCAGTTGCCAGTTATAATCGTAGTCGTTTTAAATTCTGTGTAGCAACTCTTCTATTTAATGGCTTTAGGGAATATATTTTGATATTCGCTGTGATTTAGTAAGATACTTTGCCTGTTCCAAAATGACAGAGGTTATTTTTGGCGTTAAACCTCCTTCCTTTCCAGCAATGAACAGTTTTTGAAGTTTACTTATTTCGAATCGTTTTTATATTTATGAGGGGTAAAAGATAATCGTCAGCGCGAAAATATTTACGGAAATGAAGGGTAGCGCCCTGTATCAATCAAATATGAAACAAATATACACATAAAGATGGGCAGGTCATGTGTATCCACATGTATGCACGAGTATGAATCAAACTCGATTGATAGAGGGCGTTGATTGGCGTATAATTAAAACTACATTGTAAGAGGGCGCTGAGTATAAATCATACTTGATTGATAGAGAGCGCTGATTCGTGTATGATTCAAAATTGATTAATGCAGGGGGCTGAGTATGAATCATACTCGTTTGATAGAGGGCGCTGTCCATCAATTTCTAGTAAAATTATGACATTCTAAATGAAAATGTTAAATTTCAAACAAAATTCGTTAGAAATTTTTAGAGCTGAAAGAATGAGCGAGTATAGACTGAAGCAAGAATCTAGACTTCGTAGGAAAATGGAGGCCTAACAAAATTCAGATTCTGCTAGCGAGAAAAAAAACCTAAAAACCAGCACCGAGAGGTCGCGAGAGTTTAGACTTCGTAAGAGACTTGAGGCACAACAGAATTCGAATTTCATTGAAAAACAAATCGCAAAGATTAATGCCGAGAGGCAATATGAATGACAAATGAGTCCATTAGAGCCATTACAACACTAATGTCATTGACTCCCAACGAAGGTCCTCAGATTCTACAGTATCAGGCAGTCATTGAGGTGGCTGAATGCCCAGCTTCTCAACGAAAGAGAAGAAAGCAGAAGATTCACTTGAAAATTTAATTGAATATCTTTCCTCCGAGGAAACATAGACGAAATTTGCCAAGTTTCTAGTAAACCTCGTAGCAATCGCGAGTTCTCTGACCGGCAAAGAGGAAAATTTTCCAACTGTTGAGATCAAACAAACTGAATATTTTGATGATGATGATTGTTATAATGATGACGATGGTAAGATTATATTTAATTTAATTAATTAATAAATTCGCTTGCTTTGATTATGAATATTTTGATGGGAATGATGATTTGGCAGAGGGCGTTGCATGCATTGGAAATGCAAACGATCAAAACGAAGAAGCTCACCTGGGCTCTGAGAATCTTCCAACTGAACTGTACAAAGCTTATCGTTTGCATAAATCAGCTCATCGTGAGAAAATGCTTCGGCCACGCCTGTAATATCTACGTTAGATGCTGGTTTTTACACGACTACCAAACCTAAAGCGCAAACGTCCTGAAGAAGTAAACTTCTGTAGGGCGTCCCACTGACGCACTCAATTGTTTTTTTTTGTAGGCTTTCGAGAATGCTCACACAAAGTGTTTATTTCAAAATCTTATTGAAGTATTTTCATCGTATTTTCCTTTCATATTTCAGTTGAATCAAATTACAAAACCCCCAAAAACATACTTAATTCCAGTTTAATTCTTATTGCTTCTCGGTTACCACAGTCCCTACACTGCAATGCTGGACTTTCTTTAAAAAAAATTGTGTTTGTTTTTTTTGGGTGTATGCGTTTGCCTGTTGTAAACGATCAACCCAGATTGATTATAACCAAATACACAACAACAACAGCAACAGCAGCAACAACAACAACAACAACAACAACAATAATAAAAAGAGAAATATTTAACACAACAGCCAGAAATAATTATTGATGTACTTCAATGTACTGGGGTGGCAACCATGGCCTACTCTGGTTCTTTTTCTCTCGCGCTCTCTCTCTCTCTCTCTCTCTCTCTACTTTGCAAGAGTAGTGGGCATGAATGATTGCGGCTGTTACTTTTCACTTCATTTCACATAGAAATTTCATTTGGCGGTGGTGGTGTTGTTGGTGGTGTTGGTGGTGTTGGTGTTGGTGTGCGGAAAAACTGACAAACAGACAGATAAAATTATTCTTATTTTTCTTGTCCAAATAACGGAACACAAATTGGTGGAAAAAACAATATGCGCTCATCTTCTTTCTTTATATGTATTTTTTGTTTAAGCTTTTTATTTAATATTTTTTCTGTTCTTTATATTGCATGTTATTTTATTGAATTCATTGAGCATATTTTCACAATTTATTTTCACTTCAATAAAATACAAACAAAATGCATTTACAACGGATTGCTCTTTCACAAAAGCCAAGAAGCTTTTCTATTTATTCCATGTTTTTTTTTTCTCGTTCGACTTTTCTCCTTTCTCTCGTTTTTTCTTCTCATGTGCACGAGATTATATTGAAAAAAAAAAAAATTATAAAAGTACAGGAAACAAATAATGGGCCAGTAACAAGCAGCACTGTAATAAAAGATTGCCAGCGTTAACAATAACCAAGGGATTGGAATTGGTGGTGAAGCACCACTGGTATTGGCATGGAAAGGAAAATCAATTGTAATGAAAGTTTTACAATAGCAAAATGTATTGTACGAAATATGTACAGGAACCCAGTCGCTCACAATTTGATTGCAAAGAGGCGCTTTGAATAGAATCAGAAAATAGAGAGATAGAGAGAGGGAGAGAGAGAGAGTTGTTATTATTAGTTAAGCTTAATACTCAAGTAACGGCAGTTGAATGTAATTTCAACTTTGCTGTTGTTGAAGTGGTTTTTGTTTTTGTTTGGTAGATAAAAATCTCCGCTAATCGGTCAGACCTCAGAATTTGTCGCTGCCGTTGCATACCGTACACGCTCACTAGTTCACAACAACTAGTCGAGATGCAGGTACTTTCGCATATATTTACATATATAAAAGTTATTTTCAAATTTCGTGAGTTACGTATGTTCGATTTTCGCATTTTTTTTTGTTTTTCTGTTATGTTGGTACACATGTCTGTTATATATGTTGGCAATACCAACCATTTTGGATTGTCAGTTTGTTTTTGACAGATAAAAAGGTTAGTCGTGTTGTGGTGTGCTCTTCGATTTTTTACTATTCGAAAAAATGGATCAAAGAAACTGTATTCAGTTTTGTGTAAAAAATGAAATTAAATGCGCAAGGACATTTGAAATGTTGACTGTGGCCTTTGACTTTTGGCGAGTCTACTATGAGCAGAATACAAGTTCAATTGTGGTATAACCAATTGTGGTTTAAGGAAGGCCGAGAAGATGTCAATGACGATGCTCGTCCTGGTCGCCCGAGCACGTCAACAACCGATGAAAACATTGACGCAGTGAAGAAAATGATTTTGGATAATCGTCGAATCACTATCAGAGAGGTTGCTGATGATGTTGGCATATCGTTCGGCTCATGCCAAGCAATTTTTACGGATGTTTTACGCATGAAACATGCGGCAGCGAAGATTGTTCCAAAATTGCTAAATTTTGAGCAAAAACAACGTCGCTTGTGCATAAGTTTTTGGCCAGAAACAAAACCGTTATCATTCCTCAACCACCATATTCACCGGACTTGGCCCCCGCTGACTTTTTCTCTCTGACTCTTCCCAAAACTGAAGACACCGATGAAAGGAAAGCGTTTTGCTACGATTGAGGAGATAAAAGAAAAATCGAAACAGGAGCTGTTGGCGATACCAAAAAGCGCGTTTCAAAAGGGTTTCGAGGATTGGAAAAAACGCTGGCATAAGTGTATTATATCTGAGGGGGATTACTTTGAAGTGAAAAAGATAGTTGTTGATGAATAAATAAATACTTTTCGAAAAAATTTAAAATAACGATCATACCTCGTATATCCATTAAATCGTTTTGGGGTTCAACTAAGGCTGTCTTGGGTTGCCTGAAAAAAGTATACACTAACCTGTCGGGGTCAGCAGCAGGAACCAATTCTGATTTTCTGGTCTCCTCTTGTAGTAGAAACTGTTTATATTTACATTCATTTGTAAAATCACATAGAGTTTACCACAGGTGACTGTGAGGCTAGCATCATCCCTCCTTCCCATTTTCTAGTACGCTCGACTACAAATATTTTCACAATCAGAAAATCACACAAGGTTTAGCTTAGGCTTTTCTGGATGTCGGTAACCGATTGGAAGGCAGTCGTTCGTGTCTGTTAGATACAAATATTTAACAGTTAAGCAGTTCACGACCAAGAGTGGCGTAGCTGAAATGGTCATAATGTACCTAGAAGAAATGTAAAAGGATAGTACGAAAAGCGCGATCCATCTAGGGTGGTGTAGTGAGACACCGGTGAAAATTCCAGTAACTAGCAGCTTGCCTGTGTTCTTCCATCTGAAATGGAGCCATTTTGTCTTGGAGCCATTAAATATGAATGAATTTATCATCATAGCATCAGCATCTGATAGTGTTCAGGAGCAGGAGCAAAAAAATTTGTATGTTTTTTTTTTGTAATATAGAGATATTTAAGTTCATGTTTCTCTGAGCTTTCACTGATTACATACTCTCTGCATAAATCTACTTACAACTGGGATATCAGCACATAAGCATACAAATTTATGTAGTTACATTTAGTAGTTGGGCACGGTTGATAGTTTTGGGGGGTGGGTGCATAAAGGAGTGGGCATACTCCTTTCATCGACTACATTTTTGTCTGATTTTAAAATCAACAAGCAAATGATTTTCTGATTTTACTGCAGCAATCGAGACACAGCATCTCCATCCATACTTTTGCAGGCTCTATTGACTTTCGGAATTTTCAATTGTTTGAGCTATGTAACTATGTACGTACTCGTTTGTAAGTAAACATGGAATTTGCTGAGCTGAACTTTTCAAAATAATGCGCCTTAAACTATGCTAAGAAAAAAAGTATTTTTCAAATTATGATTGAAACTAGAGGTGTTACGATTTTTCTCTCAACAACTTTCCAGAGCACTCATGGTTGCCAATGGGTTAAAAGTAAAATCCTCACCCAAATAAAAATCGTCAATGAAAATAATGTCGCAACAACAATTTAATGTATCAATTTAAATCTCAATATTCAAAGCAGCATGGACTAAAACAAACAAAAAATACTGATAAATACAAACCGATAGTGTTAACATTAATTTAAATATTTTTAACAAAATTAAAGTACCAATTTACACACTCCTTCGTAGCTACGAGAACAAGCTGAAGAAAATGAAACAACAAAAGTTTTAATATTAATGTGGCCAGTCGAATGTGTGAATGTCAGAAAAGCTGGTGTAAAAATCATTTCCATTTCATCTAATCTCAGACAGTAAACAGAAACACAAAAATGCAAATTTAACGATTATTGTCATTGAGGTTTTTGTAAGCAAAACAAATTCAAAAATCGCATTAAATCTTATGGAATTTGTTTCATTTTCTTCTATATGTATTTACTTGTGTATAAATTTCAATTCAGTTCTCCTCCTTCGCCTTTTTCCTCTTTCGGCGCTATTTTTTCGCTTTTTATTCAACATCATCATCGAAGATTTGAGCATCGAAAGCGATGGGAAAAGAATGAAACATTCAAACAAAAAGAAAATGGTGAAATAAAAAATGTTAAAATATCTGGAAAGAAAAACTTTTAAAATGTTTAAATCTTTAGCTAGAGCAGAAGATGAAGTGGGGAAGAAAAACAAAAAACTACAGCGAGCGGTTTGGGGAAAAAAAACAAATCTCTAAAAGTTTAAGCTAAGAAATAGTAGCAGTTCTTTCGTTTGATGTTTCCTAGATCCCTCATCTTCCCCGGCCTCCTCTCTTCTCCCCATGAGAGGGGAAACGCAACCAAATAGTACGTGAGCCAATTTTTTTGATACATCCCCGAAGCTACTTGCTCCAGGGGAAGGATGGTGTGAAAAATAAAGTTAACCAAATCTCCGACACGTGATATCATATCGCATACACACACACACACACACACACACACTCGCTCAACACATTCAACAAGTTTTAAGTGGTAACAATGTGTGTAACAGCAAAATAATACATAAATAAACTTTTTAGATAAATATTTTCAGGGTTAAACTGAAGCAGATTTCCTCATTTCATATTTCATGAGTGATCAAAAAATTATAAACAAACTTCAAATAATTACTTGACTTAAACCAAATGAGATTGGAGTCACTGGGGATACAATGTCGTCAATATCATCTCACTCAAATTGAGGCAGCTAAAGTGTTCATAATATCTACAGAACCTCTTTGTGCCCTTTCGCTCTCTTGGGAAAAAGTACGGTACATCAGTACGGTTTTTTGGAACAGAAACTTTGAAAATTCGGCAAAAATATATTTAAAAACTTTATCCGAAAGTAATCACTGTTTAATATTTCAACATATGCTGGGCTTAAAACTGCATTTATAGAACTTAAAATTATTAAGTCTCACCTTGCTCAAATTACACGTAAAATAAATATTGTTGCAAGAAGGAAGGTAGTTTTGAAAATAAACAAATAAAATTATAAATCTAATTATGTATTTTGCATTTAAAATGTGAAATTCCTTTATGTCCTCATATGTGGTCGCTGTGGCGTAGTGGTAGTGCGTTGGACTGCTACGCAGAGTGTCCGGGGTTCGAATCTCGGCACAGGCAACATAAAAAAAAAGTCGAAAAAATAACTTTTCTACACGGCACCGCTCACATCTTGGCAGGCAATGGCAAACCTTCAAGAGTAAAAATTGTCTATGAAAAGCTTTTCACTTCGCCGTTCGGATTCGGCATTAAACTGTAGGTCCCTTCCATTCATGTACAAATATAACACGCACAGTGGATGCGAAAAAGCTCGGCCTAGGCCCTCCATTAAAATAAAGAAGAAGAAGTTGGTTTCCGAACGTGAGTGGATGCGAAAAAGCTCGGCCTAGGACCTCCATGGGCTGTTGTGGCATTAAATAAAGAAGAAGAAGTTGGTTTCAGAACGTGAGTGGATGCGAAAAAGCTCGGCCTAGGCCCTCCATTAAAATAAAGAAGAAGAAGTTGGTTTCCGAACGTGAGTGGATGCGAAAAAGCTCGGCCTAGGCCCTTCATTAAAATAAAGAAGAAGAAGTTGGTTTCAGAACGTGAGTGGATGCGAAAAAGCTCGGCCTAGGCCCTCCATGGGCTTTTGTGCCATTAAAATAAAGAAGAAGAAGTTGGTTTCCGAACGTGAGTGGATGCGAAAAAGCTCGGCCTAGGCCCTTCATTAAAATAAAGAAGAAGAAGTTGGTTTCAGAACGTGAGTGGATGCGAAAAAGCTCGGCCTAGGCCCTCCATGGGCTTTTGTGCCATTAAAAGTAAGTAAGTAAGGTTCTCATATAATTTTCAAAGACTAAAGCTGACCAAAATTTTGTAAAAAAGCATTCCAGAAAATGGGCAAATTTCAACAAAAATGCAAATTTTACACTTTAACTGTTAATAACTACTCATCATTAAATCATTTAATAGTATTTTCTCCCAGATAATTCATATTGCCATCTTCGGTACTTATGAGTTTTAATGGGTTTTTTGTACCTGGTCACCTTATTCCAACGAGGTAGACCAAAAACTTTCAGACTCTCTGAAATTCATAACATATTTTATTGTGGCCCTAGAAAGGCCCTAAATGTAATTTCTTTTATTTGTTACACAGAGAAGCAAAAATTTTACACAGAATTTTTTTAAAAAAATAAAAAATTATTTTCTGATACAGAATTGATATTATTGCTATTAAAAATTGATATTGAAAAGTGTTGAAGCCATTATTTTTTTTTTTGTGAGTTTTTGGCATCTCTTTCAAAAAACAACACAAAAATTTGAGTTAGTGCATTTTTAAATAATGACGACAATATAGAACCTACACTTAAAAAAATTTCAAAATCAAATAACTTTATACTTCAGGTAAGTAATTGTACAAAGGTACTTAGTTTACAGTTTTTCCTACCCTCTAAGCCTACAAAAATAAATGTTTGTTTTCAACGATCTAATGATTCACCCTGTATTTAGTCTTACTATGTATTTATTTGGGTATGTATTTTTTAAAACAAAAACACCTGGACTTAGGTGTTTTTGAACTTTGGTGGTTGAGACCCCAACTAATTTCCAATGGAGAAGCATTTCTTCACAAGCTGTTTACTGTTTTCTATAAAAGCTAGTCAAGTAATGCTCCAAACAGAATAAGTATGTATGGTAGTTTGTTTTTTAAGCGTTCATTTGTGAGCCAAAGTAGGATATTCGTGATTTTGACCGCCGGTGACCTTTACTATTTTTCGACGGGGACTTTTTTCCGCAAAGACCCTAAGACAGATTTCACGACCATTTTCCTTTTATTGGACACAAACTTGGTAATGACTGCTTATAACCCACCAAGATGAGTAAAAGGAGTGGAAGCGAGGTGAAGCTGTGGGAATTATTTTTTTTTTTTTTTTTACCTATTCATGAAAACAACTTTGAATTAAACCACCTCATGTCGATGTTTTCATTTCATATTAGAGTAAAATGGTTCGGCAAAAACAAAAACTATTTACTTCCAGCTTCTGTAGCGGGCATCCCAAAGGTTTTAGGGAAAATCGGAGTGCAGTGTCACAATGAGCAACTCCGAATAAAACTTTGCCCACTCAAAAATCTGACGACAAATCAAAGTTTATATTGAAGAAACTTATACAGAAAAACTTTAGCTCGTATCTCAACTCCTCTTACTTAGTTTCACAATTTATGGGCAAACTTAAGGCATTCAGCTATTTTTTGCTCTACTCAACCAATTCCCAAACAATTTCGAATAACTTCGCCCGGATAATAACCCCCGATGCGTGATACTCTTTAGGTTATCAATGTCAAAATTTCAATTAAAATACTACACAATCTTAAAGTTTTTGTTTTTTTTTTTCTTTTTTAATGTTCAAAGCATATTATTACTATATATTTGACAAAGGCAAAATCTAACCTCATTCGTAATCGCTTTTAATATACATATGTGAACACATACATACATAAACTTGCACAAAAACTACACACATATGCACATCAATACATACATACATGCATGCATGCATACATATTTAAATCTGAATGACTTTAACACTCGAATATCTCAAATGTATAGCTTAAATTCTCAAAATATTTCTACTTACCCCAAGGCAAAATTTAATATGTTGATACTTTGATGAGCTTGTCAAGCGCTGCTTCTGCTTCTTCTGTCAACCGATTGAAAGCAAATATGAATGAATGAATGAATGAAATGTTACACAATGTTGTTGAATTTTGTTTTTTAATGTACGCATTCGGACAAAAAAGTAGCACAGGAATGGGAGTGAAAAAAGTATTCAGGGAATTTAAATTTATTTTGTTTTTTTTTGAATTATATTTTTTTATAATTTTTTCTTTAATTTTTTTTTAAATAAACTTAAGTTTTTGCAAGTTGATGTCTTTTTTATTTAATGTTGCAATTGCTTAAAAAATAAACGATCTATCAAATCGTTCTATCTTTCACACTCTTTTCTCTCTCATACACAAATCATTATGATCGCTGCTTTTGGCAGTAAAAAAGATGCGATTCTTTCCTCGGTCATGCTGGATATGAAAAATTGTCTTGTTTTCCTAGAAATTATGTGTAAAGAGAGTGAAACGAAGAGAGAGAGAAATATTGTATTTACATCAAGTAACTGTTTTCTTGCCTTGGTGTTGCTGTTGGTGGTATGTACTCATAACGTGAAAGAGAAAAAATTAAAACTTAGGTGCTGGTTATACTGGTGTTCGACGAACACATCCGATTTTACTCTCGTGCTGGGTGTAGTGGTTGCATTGGTGTTCGTTACAGAGTTTCTTTCTGTCGAAATTCAGTTTTTTTTTTTGTAATACTATATTGTTCGCAACGGCAACTTACTTATTTACTTTTAATGGCACAACAGCCTATGGAGGGTCTAGGCCGAGCTTATCGCATCCACTCATGTTGTGCGTGTTATATTTGTACATGAATGGAAGGGACCTACAGTTTTTTATGCCGAATCCGAACGGCGAAGTGAAAAGCTTTTCATAGCAATTTTTACTCTTATGGGTTTGCCATTGCCTGCCAAGAGGTGATGCCGTGTAGAAAAATTATTTTTTCTACTTTTTTTTTATGTTGCCTGTGCCGAGATTCAAACCCCGGACACTCTGCGTAGCAGTCCAATGCACTACCACTACGCCACTATGCCACATCGACCACGGCAACGGCAACACTAAATGGTATACGAAAAAACTTTAAACGATTTTATCAATATGGAGAGTGAAATTAATAATATAATTGAAAAATTGTGAAAATGATATGATTTTTCTTCAATAGTTTTAATATTCACTTTTAAAAACTAACAAGAATCGCCACTTCGCTTTTCTGCATATGAAAATAGTGATGTACTGGCTTGCATGTTTTCCTTCAATTTTACATACATTTTTGTTCTTTTTTTTTGTAGAATAACTCATTGACACCCTGAATACTCGGTGTGCTCGGTTTCACCCAGCATATCGTGTTCGCTGTGAGAGTGAGTAAATGCTCTTTTTTTCGTTTTCGGGCAACAACAATTCGCCGAGTAAGATTTGAATATAACCATAGCCTTAGGTGTACATTTCACCCAGCATATCGTGTTCGCTGTGAGAGTGAGTAAAAGCTCTTTTTTGTTCGTGTTCGGGCAACAACAATTGCATGGTGTTCGCCGAGTAAAATTCGAATATAACCTCAGTCTTACGGTAACACACCAGGAATCAAGATGAAGAAGGAAACGAACGTTTAAAGTGCGCAATAAGATGCGCACCGTTTTGTGCTTCAAAATTAGGATTGATTTAACGATGCTCTTCTAGTCAACGCCTCCGTTGGGTAAGTTACTAAGTATATAAATGTATATATTATTTGCCTTTATGCCAACTTCCGACTTCCGTTAATACCAATAAATTAAACGAACATTCACAATACGATTTCTTAATATTTTCTGTCTCTTTCAACCTTCCCATCTCTGTTCTGCATTGCTCTGCTCTCGCCAACATTGACACTGTATTTCATGTGGTCGAAAAAAAAAAGAAACATTCCACAAAAAAACCTTACATACATACTTACATATATAAAGAAAGTCTATTGTGATTCGAAACACGGTTGGACGATATCTTTGAGTGCGTTTTTTGGTCAGGATGGCATTTATATGAATGTTTATATGTATGGTACATACTTATGTTTAAATGAACGGTAATCACTTGTTAAATGCGTCAGAAAATGCTAAAATTAACCGGGAAATTGTTAACATTCTTTTCTATATCAAAGATGAAATTCGTGGACACAATTAAATGGAGGATTACTGTATATGTACGAGTATGTGGACATATGTTTGGTTTGATTGTTGGCTCAATTGGTTTGGTTTGGCTTGGCTGAGCTACAAGCATTAGCTTATTACTCTCGTTCTTCTTTTTTGTTGTTGTTGTCATTTTGTTGAGTGTGTTCATTTATCACTACAGAGACACGTCTGATTTGACCTTCATCAAGTCTCTTCTTTCCCTTAGTTGGCTTTTTCTTCAGCTACTGCTTCATGCACGAAATGTTTTGCAAAGTTGCATATTAGTTTGTTCTTTTCTTGTCATTGTCTATGTGTTTGTATTCGAACCTATTCGCCAAAATTTTGTTCTGCTATTTTTTGCATTGGTATGGGGTCATAATTTCGTTATTATAGAAATATTTTACACATTCATTCGATCATTCATACAAACATAAATGAAGAATGTTGGAAACACTTAACGTTATGGTATTCCCTGTTGTTCCCACTTTATATTTGTTTGGAAGATTTATTACACTTTTCCCAAAGATGGGAATATGAAATTAATGGGTCTAAGTTAGTTTATCGAGACAAATTAGCTCATGCCATTTCATGTTAAAAATACCAGAGGCCGTTCAATTTCTTCTCTTATTCCTTTTTTTTTTTGTTTTTTTTTGATAAATATTTGGGTTAATCAGAAAACATTTAAGCAAGAAATTTTAAATATCATTGGATTCACTTCACTTATCATTTCGTGTGACAAGGGGAGGAAATTTTTTGAAATTACACAACGCATCACTCAGAGCGAAACGTTGCACATACATTGAGGTATTATTGCTTGTAAGCAATTGACAATTTATCAATCCAGTCCAGTCTTACATTTCCGAATTACATGCTCTCTTGGGTATGGTAAATCAGTTTATCTCCGGGAGCCTTGGACCCACTAGCTGCAGCTTTTATGGTTGAAATATAAATTAAGAACAAGTAGGCTAGGGTCTTAATTACAGTCAGTCTAAAGTCCTACGCAATCAATATTATTGTAATGATAGGAAAACCTTTTGATTAACCTCTTTATACGAATAAAGATTTAATGAACCATTTCTCAACTTTTGGTGATATTAAAAATTCCAACTCTAGAAAAACGAAATACATAGGGAATAGCGACTTTAGCACTCAGCGTAGTAAAAATTTCGGATTGAAAAATATTTCATTGAAAAAAATTTCGCTTTGGGAAAGTTTTTAATTAACTTATTAATACCATAAATGTACAAATATAACACGCACAACATGAGTGGATGCGAAAAGCTTGGCCATTGGCGCTACATGCGGTCATAGTCGACATTGATAAACTGAAGTTCATTGTGGTAAAGGCATGCCACACAATGGCTGTCAATCTCTTTATCCGTGTCCGGTGTGATTGCATGTGGTTGCTGTGGCGTAGTGGTAGTGCGTTGGACTGCTACGCATAGTGTCCGGGGTTTGAATCTCGGCACAGGCAAAATCAAAAAGTAGAAAAAATAATTTTTCTACACGGCACCACCTCTTGGCAGGCAATGGCAAACCTACAAGAGTAAAACTTGCTATGAAAAGCTTTGCACTTCGCCGTTCGGATTCGGCATTAAACTGTAGGTTCCTTCCATTCATGTACAAATATAACACGCACAACATGAGTGGATGCGAAAAGCGAAAAGCTCGGCATAGGCCCTCCATGGGCTGTTGTGCCATTAAAAGTAAGTAAGTGATTGCATTCCCTCTCTCAATCTTCCTCCCACCTATCAATCTTCCTTCTATTCAACACAATGCTCTGCATAGGGCTCTTCATAGGGATACACCCTGTGTGTTGAATGTATCATTAAAAAAAAATAAAAAATAAAAAAAAATTATAAGTTTTTGACAATATTTAAAATTTGAACTCAGTAAAAAAAATTCTATTAGGAAATAGCTACTTTATTTTTGAGTCTTCAAAAGCAAAAGTTTCCCACTGCAAAAAAATTTTCATTTTTTTTCTATTTAAATAAAGATTTTACAAATAATTTCGAAATTTTTCGAATATTGAAAATTTGAAATTCATTAGCGGAAATTCCATTGGAATCGGCTGCTTTCAATTTTAGATCTGGCGTAATCAAAATGTTCTCATTAAATAAATTTTTATTAATTTCTTTATTCGAATAAAAATTTCACGAATAATTTCTGAACTTTTGGTGATATTAGAAATTCTACTTCGAGAAAGAAAATGGTTTTCGAGAATAGCGACTACCGCACTTTTTGCACTTAGTGTAATCAAAATTTCTCATTAGAAAAAAATTAATGGAAAAATATTTATTCGAAAAGGAAAAAAATTCGCTTTGGAAAAAATGTTGATTAACTTATTTATTTGAATAAAAACGACACAAACAAATAAATTCTAAGTTTTTGTCAACATTTTAAATATTCGATTTCAGTAAAAGAAAATCAGCTAATTCGGTTTTTCGGAGTCTGCAAAAATCAAAAGTTTTCCACTACAAAAAATCTTGATTAATTTTTTATTCAAATAAAGAATTCACAAATAATTTCAAAAGTGTTTTTGAATACTGAAAATTTTATATTTAATGGAAAAAATTCAAAAGTTTTTTCTTTAATATTGAAAATTTTAAATTTAGTAGAAAAAATTCCATTGGAATCGGCTGCTTTCAATTTTGGGTCTGGGGTATTCAAAATCTGATCATTAATTCAATTTTGATTAATTTCTTTAATGTCACGAATATTTTTCTGAACTTCTGGTTATACTACTGTGGGCAAAAGTTAGTAAGACTTTGTTCATAATTTCAAATTTTTTTATTCATTCTTTCACTCTTTCGTCCCCTTCAACGTAATCCCTCTTGGCTCCAATACACTTGTGCCAACGTTTTTTCCAATTCTCGAAACAGTTGTTAAAGTCAATCTCCGGAATAGCCTTCAATGCGCTTAGCGATTCATGTTTAATGTCTTCAATTGACTCAAAACGGTGTGACGGTGTCCACGAAGCGGTTTTTTGAGTTTAGAAAATAGCCAAAAGTCACACGGTGCTAAGTCAGGTGAATAGGGTGGTAGGGTGGTTGCGGAACGATATCAGTCGAATTTTTGGCTGATGAAAATGGTCTCGTAAAACCAATGCAGTGATTTTGGAACCAATCGTGCATTCACTCTTCTTAGGCCCAAATGATGTTTTAAAATGGTTTTCACTGATCCTTCCGATATTCCAACGATGCCAGTAAGGTAAGGTCTCTGACTGTTAATCGTCGATTCTCGAGCACCAATTCCTTGATTTTATTGACGTGTTGATCATCAGTTGATGTTGATGTTGATGGCCGTCCTGGACGTGGTTCGTCGTCAACGCGTTCTCGACCATCTTTGAACAATTTGTACCAATCAAAAACACTTGCTCGCGACATACAATTATCACCGAAGGCCTTTTGCAACATTCTGAACGTTTCGGCACCAGAAATTTGATTCCGCACACAAAATTTAATGGAACTTCTTTGTTGAATAATTTCACTCATTGTGAAAATCGCCGATTGCACTTTTTGTACTTCAGAACTTCAGAAAGACAAGCGTATACTAAACACTAATGATTATTTTGATGTGACATTTGGCACAGATGTCACCGACAGTCATACCAATCTTAAAAACATAATATTGTGATGAATGGGTTTCCGCGCGAAATTTAAATTAAAAAGTCTTAGTACTTTTTGCCCACAGTAGTATTCAACATTCCAAAATTGGAACAATTACAATTACAATTGAAATTTAGAAGTGAGTAAAAAAATTTCAAAGTCTTTCAAAGTCAAAGTCAGAATTCCACTACGACAAATTTCGTTTAATATTTTTTTATTCGAATTTAGATTTCACGAATAATTGCTAAATTTTTTACAATATTATAAAATTCAAAATTCCGTAGAAAAAATTCCATTGGAATCGGCTGCTTTCAATTTTGAGTCCTAACATAATCGAAATATGCTCACTAAAAAAATTTTGATTAACTTATTTATTGGAATACAAATTTCACAAATATTTGAAAAATTTTTTCCAAAGCTCAAAATTTGAATTAAAAAAATTCGAGAGAGTTTAGCAACTTCGGTGTTTGGAATCGGAAGAATCGTAATAACTTTCCAATGAAATAAAATTTGATCAATTGAATGAATAAATTTCAATGATTTTGTAATTGAGAAATTAGCCAGAAGCATCAGGCTCGGCGGTTTAATTGAATCGCGTCAACTGCTTGCTGAATATTTATTTTTAATTTATTCTCACTGCAGTCAAATTCATGAATCGATCAATCATTTATAATATTTATTTTTGTGTTATTATTTTTCGTATGTGTGTAGCACAAGATTAAATATATTCCCTAGCGATATTAACTGGAATTGGTAAGCGAACTTGAAAGAATATTACCAGTCAAAATAAATTAAATTTACCAAATACACAACAAAAAAAAAAAAAACAAAAAAATTAACTGTCGATTTTATTTGATGGCGACCATTTCCATTTACAACAACGACAACTACAACTACAACAAACAACAACCGAGAAAAACGCATTGCGGTAAAATTATATGCACAAAATAAAAATAAAATAAAAATAAAATAAAATGAAGAACACAAGAACAGAATGTAATGTCGTAACATTAGAACCCGAAAGAAAAACCCCCACCCAAAAATCAAGAACTAAATTTTTCTTGCCTTTCTCGGGTTGGTGTTGCCTTTGAGCAGCTGAGAAATTCTGTTCATGTTCATGTGTGTGAGTTTGTGTGTGTGTGTGTGCTTGGCATTTAAATAAAATTTCCAAAAACAAAATCCAAAATCAAATTGAGAAAATATCCAGCAAGTCGTTTCATTTTATTGAAAACTAAAGCAGCCAGGTATCCATCGGTGAATGTATGTTTTGTTGTACGAATGAAAATGTATGGTATGTAATATGGTAATGGCTTTTAGTAGTGGCAATGGAAGCGGCAAAGGCACCAGTCGCACACACCATTGGTGGCAGCCACGTCGTCATCGTTTTACACACGCACAGGCGAAAGTAAGTGGCCGGGAATTCTCATACACTTAGCGTTGAAGTAGTTTGTGCATCTGAGATCTCATCTGCTTCTTTATTCTTTCTTGCTTCCGTTCTCCTACCATTCCCTCCTACCTCAACTCCTACCATTTCCGCTTTTAGTTTTATATTTTTTTATATCCTTTTATTGTCTTTGCTTCACTTTTCCACGTTTATTCTTTAGTTGCCAAGACAGCAAGTGTTTGCCGCTGCTATTGCTGGATTTTGAAAGCCATGTTTAGTTAATGATATTGACCTTAAAAGTTAATGTCTACAAAATTTTGGTAATTCGCTTTTTGGCTTATAGGTGCATGACTTTCTTTTATTGGTATTATGTATTTTTAGTGATTCTATTTGCTGCGTTTGCTGGATTTTCTTGAAATGCTCATGAATTTTGATTTGATTTCATAAATGAGTTTTATTTAATTTTTATCACAACTACGAGTAGAAAGCTTCGCTACGGCAAAGAATATGCGAAGTTCCGCTGATATCTGATATAAAATTTGATTATGAAAATTTGAAAAACAAAAGAAACAAAATCAATCTATAATGTCACTAATGAAAATAGTAATAGAATAATAGTAGTAGAAAATGTTAATACAAAAAACCAATATAAAATAGTAGAGGCTGTTTTTTTATAGAAGTGTGGTTTTCAATCTGGCAATACTATTTTTGGAGTTGGTCTTTTTGACAGCTGTCACTTGATTTATGCTCAATTTGGTTTGCCATTTCATCATGAATGGAGAATAGACTTACTCCTGAACAACGTTTGCAAATTATTGAAATTTATTATCAAACTTCATGCGCTGTGAAAAAAGTGTTTCGCCTTCTACGTCCATTTAGCGACGAGGCTCATTTTTGGCTCAATGGATACGTGAATAAGCAGAATTGCCGTATTTGGAGTGAAGACCAGCCAGAGGCAATTCAGCAGCTACCACTGCATCCCGAAAAATGCACTGTTTGGTGCGGTGGCAGTTTATTGGCAGGCGGCATCATTGGGTCGTACTTCTTCAACGACGATGAAGGCCGCAAAGTTGTGGTTAATGGACAAAGGTACCGTTCGATTATAATAGATTTTTTTTGGCCGAAAATGCTAGAATTGGACTCGACCGACATGTGGTTCCAACAGGACGATGCCACATGGCACACTGCACGCGAAACCATGAATCAATTGACAGCGTATTTGGTGAGTAGTTAATCACACGTTCTGGTGCAGTTAATTGGCCACCAAGGTCGTGTGGTTTTACCCCGTTAGACTATTTTTCGTGGGGCTATGTTAAGTTTCTGGTCTAAAGGGACAAGCTAAACACGATTACTGCTTTGAAAGTCAACATTGAGATTCCGGCCAAAATGTGTGAAAAAGTGTGCTAAAATTGGACTTTCAGAATAGACCACTTGAAGCGTAGCCGCGGGCCGGGCAATATTTAAGTGAAATTATTTGTAAAAAGTAAATGGCAGGAATTAATTTATCGATCCAAATAAAAATATCATTCACTTTTGTAAAACTGCTGTGTTTTTTTTTCATTTTCAAAAAGTAAACTCTTATAAAAATCACCCTTTATTAGAAAATAATTACTTCGCTTTGAGAATTATTATTATCACTAGATAATAATGTGTTAGTGTTAGTTTCAATACAAAATTCTATAAAAATCCATAGTAAAAATTAGCAGTAAAAAGTAGTACCACAAATAGTACAAAATAGTTAGTACTTTACTTTACTTTTTAATGGCACAACAGCCCATGGAGGGCCTAGGCCAAGCTTTTCGCTTTTCGCATCCACTCATGTTGTGCGTGTTATATTTGTACATGAATGGAAGGGACCTACAGTTTAATGCCGAATCCGAACGGCGACGTGAAAAGTTTTTCATAGCAATTTTTACTCTTGTAGGTTTGCCAGTTTGTAGCAGTCCAACGCACTACCACTACACCACAGCGACCACAAAATAGTACTAAAAACATTAAAACAATTTGTACTAAGGGCAGTGCTAAAATATTGATAGAAATAATACTAGAAATTGTACTAGAAAATATAACTAAAACACTAAAAATTAGTACTAAAAAGTGTACTAAAATGATACTAAAACAGTACTAAAAGTAGTGCTAAAAGTAATACTAAACTGTTACTAAGATAATAGTAAAACTAGTACTAAAAACGGTATTAAAAACTTTACTAAAAATAGTACTAAAACACCAGCTTTGCACCCTACAACACGAAAGCATTCGAAAACTAATAATATATCACTGCAAAATTGTAGTAGAAAATAGTACCGTAAACAGTACATAAAAAGGCCTGTTTCTGCTTGCTTCTTATTCCTTTTGTCTCGAAAACAATTGGAAATTGGTGACAAATCTATGGAAACTAATAATTAAATATAGTAGTAGAATATATACATAAGTAGAAAATAGTAACTAGTAGCAAATATTAACTTTGCACCCTGCAAACCTTCACTAGCCTCAGTATTGATAAATAATTATCCGATCTAAAGCAGTAAGCCATTTTGCTGGCTGGATACATTAGTGGTGGACTTAAGTTCTCCAACTGCCACAGGGTTCGGCTTTCAAGTAGAAAAACATTACCAAAAATTTAAACTAAGTAGTAGCTATTAAAAAATTTGTAGTACCGAAAAACAGTTCTGGAAAATAGTATAGTAAAAATGCTTAGTTAGCTCTGCGCAAAAAAATTTCTACTTAGTAGAAGATCGCTATAAAATGTCAATCGGAAATAGTAGTAGAAAATAGGTGTAAAAAACGGATGGCTAAAAAGTGTAGTAGAGTAATAGTATGTAGTAGAAAATGTTACTAGAAAATTCTAAATTCGACCTCTGCCATAATTTAAAATTAGTGAAATATCACTAGAAAATCGTAGTATGTATATAGAATAGGAGTAGATAATGGTTAGGTAGAAAATAGAAGCAGTAAATGGTGATGGAAAATAGTAGTAAGTAGAGAATAATACGAAGAAAATACTAGGTAGATAATTGTAGTCGAAAATTGTGATAATAAATACATAAGTAGTAGCTTAACCCGTTGCAACACGAAAACAGTATCAAATTAGTAAGCTACCATGAAAACAATGCAGAACCCACAAAAGTCTGGGGGTAAAGAGAGAGAGACATCTGCTCTAGGCATCTCTCGCAATGAGCTTGTAACCTCTAAGTCCTACTGCTGTTAACATCAAACAGCTTCCTTTGCAACTTAACCAAGCTCCTGTGAGCACAAAAGCTGCCAAAGTAGACAAAGGTACATACTCATCATACGCTCAAAGCCTTAGTTGTAGTTACTAATTAAAAACCAGGGGGCAAAAGGAAAGATTTCATATCTTCCACTTCTTCACAATAAATGGAAAACATGCAATTCTTTTAGTGGCAAATAGCTGAGGGGGGATATGCAACATAATATTTCGCGTTGCATAACTTTCTTTAATGTTATTGCACAAAAGCAAATTTCATTTTTCACTAATTCAATTTCACAAACGCATACGCATTCACTGCATTTCATTTTGTTTGTTTGACGTTTTCCTCACGAACTACGAAATCCATATACTTACATACTTACATATTTGCTTTTGTGTATCGACATATGCATGGAAATTGTATGCAAGTCGTTCGTTCCCTCAATGCAATTCTGTTTCAACTCAAAACGATTTAACTTGAAATTTGCGATTTATGAGATGCATACACTGCTCAAGGTATTTAATGAATTGAATTCATAAGAATTATTTTCGTGATAAATCGGACATTTTTAGTTAAACCGTTTTGTATTGAACAAAACATTTTGAGTATGTAGATTGCAGATATCCTGTAGGGAAATCCACGTGTTTTAAATTTACCCATTAAAGTGGTTTACTAAACACTACAACTAGTCCCACATTTAGTTCTTTCCTCATCGCTAACTGGTATTTTTAACACTGTGTTGTTCTACGCACAAGTCAATTATGGTAATTGCTCAAGTTTGCATATGTTTTCAACTAGTTGGCAGATAGATGTTTTTGCAACAGTTTGTAAATCAATTATACTTGAACTAGTTGATAGATACATGTTTTTGGAATAGTTTGCAGACCAATTGAATTGTTTCAGTTATTCAACCGGTTTTACATATATGGAAAAATTAAAAGCATTTTTCTTGTTCGTGACTAGTACTTAACTATGACACCGTTCGACAGAACTTTGCACTCATGAGAAAATCCGTTATATTTTGAAAGATGGGTGAAAACAAAAATACGTGTGTCTCCTAATTTGGTCGCTGTAGTGTAGTGGTAGTGAGTTGGACCGCTACGCAGAGTGTCCGGGGATCGAATCTCGGCACAGGCAATGGCAAACCTAAAAGAGTAAAAATTGCTATGAAAAACTTTTTACGTCGCCGTTCGGATTCGGCATTAAACTGTAGGTCCCTTCCATTCATGTACAAATATAACACGCACAACATGAGTGGGTGCGAAAAGCGAAAAGCTCGGCCTAGGCCCTTCATGGGCTGTTGTGCCATTAAAAGTAAAGTTAGTAAAGTTTCCCAATTTTTCCACATCAATTTACTTTCTTGCTTAAAATACAAATTAATATTTAATTAAAATTACTCATACCACCCGTAATCTATATTGTGAATTTTTGTGCTTAATTTCTATAACAAATTGAGATGAATGAGAATATTAAGACCCCAATCACTGACGGCGTTGAAGTACCGCCGCCTGACTATGAGGAGGTCTTAACAGCCATTGCTCGGCTGACAAACAATAAGGCTGCAGGTGCAGATGGCCTGCCTGCTGAGTTGTTTCAGACCGGAGGCGAAGAGCTCACAAGACGCATGCATGAGCTTCTATGCAGAATATGGTCGGATGAAAGCATGCCAAGTGATTGGAACCTCAGCATACTCTGTCCAATCCATAAAAAAGATGATTCCACGATCTGCGCCAACTACCGTGGGCCGTGGGATAAGCCTTCTTAATATTGCATATAAGGTTCTATCGAGCTTACTGTGCGAAAGACTGAAGCCCATCGTCAACAAACTGATTGGACCTTATCAGTGAGGCTTCAGGCCTGGTAAATTCACCATCGACCAGATATTCACACTACGCCAAATCCTGGAAAAGACTCGAGAAAAACAGATCGACACCCATCATCTATTTGTCGATTATAAAGCCGCCTTCGACAGCACGATTAGGGATCACTTGTACGCCGCAATGTCTGATTTTGGTATCCCTGCAAAGCTCATTCGTCTTTGCAAAATGACATTGACCGACTGGCCGACACCATCAGCGCAGTGAAAATTGGGACAGACCTCTGCGCACCATTTGATACCAAAAGAGGTTTCAGACAACGTGACTCCCTATCGTGCTACTTCTTTAACCTTATGCTCATGCTGGAGAAAATAATTCGAGCAGCGAATATCGACATCTCTGGCACTATCTTTTACAAGATGATATTGACATCATTGGCAAAAACGCTCGAGCAGTCAGTGTAGCATTCTCCAACCTGGAAAGGGAGTCTCGTCGAGTGGGTCTAATGGTGAACGAGGACAAAACAAAATACCTTAAGTCAACAAACAAAGAGTCACGGCGTCTTGGACAAAATGTCACTGTTGACAACTACACTTTTGAAGTCGTCAAGGATTTCGTATATCTAGGATCCAGCATAAACACCAACAATAATGTCAGCCTTGAAATCAAGCGGAGACTAGCTCTTGCCAACAAGTGTTACTACGGGCTCAGTAGGCAATTGAGAAGTAGAGCCCTCTCTCGACCGACGAAAATAACACTCTATAAGTCCCTCATCCTTCCCGTGCTAATGTATGGCGTAGAGATGTGGACATTGACCATCAATGATGAGAGGCTGTTAGGAGCTTCCGAGAGGAAGATACTCCGTAAGATCTACGGTCCAGTATGCGTGGACGACGTGTATCGAATAAGATGGAATGATGGAGATGAGCTGTATGAACTGTACGCCGACACTGACATAATCAAGCGTATAAAACTCCAGTGGCTTTGCTGGCTGGGTTATGTTGAGCGAATGGAAGAAAGCGCTCCGGCTAGAAGGGTGTTTTATTCGAACCACGGTGGAGGAACACGCAGAAGGGGACGTCCTAATCTCCGTTGGAAAAACCAGGTGCAGGGCAACCTGACTGCACTTGACCTTATCAACTGGCGCCAGTGCGCGCATAGCAGAGGTGACTGGCGGAGCTTTGTAGAGGCGGCCAAGACCGATCATCGGTTGTAGTGCCAGCTAAGTAAGTAAGTAAGAGAATATTATGAAAAAATTTAGTATTAGAAACTATTAAAAAATAAATACCTAATCAAAGGCCACATAACATGAATACGCAACAACCAACTCTTCAGCAATTTCTTAAAAATTTTCACCATTTTTACCAAACTGGGCTGAGCACATATGTAAGGTCCACATTAGAAAAATATTTGTGGACCGCTAAGAATAATTTAAAATAATGAAAAGATCGAGAAATATGAAAAACATATATAAGGTAAAGTCAGTCTGTCTGTCTTTGTTAATCGCTCAAATAAAACTTTGAATAAGACCAAGCTTTATATCAGGAAGAGGTAAAATTATTCTACTTATTGTAATTTAATTAGTGCTACATGATCAATGCTAAATTGATCTAGCTGAAAATCTACATATGTCAGAGTGCCATACGAAATTAAATTAATAATAGCTTTTATTTTAACCGGTCAGTGCTGAAGCAACCTTTAAGTCACAGCAAATCTTAAATTTTGGGTTAATATTAGTTTTGTAGCATCCAGAATTAGCTACATACGTTCACAGTTTGAAGGCGTAAATTTATTTCGAATATGAAGCAATTCAGCCATGCTGATGGTATAAGACTGGTATGTCTAGATGAATCTATAAATAATTTCCATTTCCTTTGGAACATGTGGATATCTATTAAGCTCAAATAATTGAACATTGAAATTGCCAAAGTGATTTGCGGTATCCTCATGTAAAGTAAAATATTTAGTAAATGGTTCTGTAAGAGCAGATGTTGATCAGGCTACCTTACTGCGATAAGTGAAAAACACAAATGTTTTTGGTGCACTCTTTTAGAGTATAACACAACCATGCAAAATATTTGTACTGTGCTAACCAGTGTTATTTACAAAAATACACATAAATTAATTCATAATATGGAATACGGGTGGTATGCGTAACTTTTAATTGAATATTATAATCTGACTACACACACGAATTGATCTAGAAAAACTAGCAGAGACGAGTATTTTATTTTTAACTCATCTTTCAGAATTTAGTGGGTTTTCTCATGTGTGCAATCAATAATGGCATTTTGTCGGACGGTGTTATAATTAAAAAAATTTCATTATACAAAAAAAATTCAACATTAAAAAAAAACCATTTTTAATTTGGAAAACATAAAAATTGTCCCCAATTCTTCCAAATTAGACACATTTTATTTTGATATTCATCCATCAGTGATCTTTGTGATATTTCATAATCCATATGAGTGAAAAATTTTGTAAAGTAGATGAAAATTACAAGACAATATTTTCACTGAATAGTATTAGTTATTAACACTCTAGTTCTCAAGTTTTTGATTGACATAAAAGAAAATATAATAGATCAATATTGATGTAAAAAGCACAGAACCGTTCTTGAAAACCTAAAAAAATAATTGGTGTGGATTTATGAAGTTGGGAAGTTCACGATATGATAAAGTTTATCTCCAGACTACTATTCTGGTGGGTTTGAAGATGGCTGCCTGGTGGCCTGCTTGGGATCTAGAGGGTTAAAGTGGTTGATCACTGCATTTATCTTCACCCTCTGTTGCATAACTAATTATTTGCGAAACTAGAACCTTTGTTGGACTAGATTGGTTTGAACCTACAGGGTATACTCGTATATTCGTTTGAATCGATATGCACTTTAATGAAACCAAAAGTGTATGAATTGAGAATTTCTTTTAATATTCTACATGCTCTATCAAAATCAACAATTCGAATTGGTTAGCAGGAAATTTCATTAGAAAATTTTCTACCTACAAGATTCATAGGTAATAACTTCAAATGTAAAAGATCTAAAAGCAAACGTTGCAAGTAAAATCATTTTCCATTTTACAAAAAAAAAAAAAAAATAAAAGGAAGCTAATTTTCTCACTACTTAATTATTTGTTTATTTGTATTTGAAATTACTTTGTAAAATATTTTCGATATTTTTATAAAATGTTCGTTAGGTAAAATTTTTGTAATAAATTTTCAACTAATATTTTTAATAAAATTATTTTAAAAATTATTAAAAGTATAAAATTTTTTTTATGTGTTCAGGAAACCTTTTTTCTAAAATGTTTTTGAATATTTGCATTTGTAATTTACAGAGCGAGAAATAAAAATAAATTCAAGCACAAGAAATTAGGTTAAGTAAAGTTGGTGTTTTTAGCATTACACCTCTTCCATGCACACACTGACTGCTCTGCTTTTGTCGCCCCCCTTTGTCATTTCTTCTTATTCTCATCTGCTGTCGCAATAGTTTTCATTTTCTAAGTTTAGTTTATATGTGTAAGTGTGAAGTTTTCCTTAAGTATAATTCTTTGACGAAAAGAAAATGCGGAAATCATCATAAATGTTCTTTTGAATGCTGTGATGTGAAAATGAATATGTAAGAAAGTGTGCGTATATGTAGAGTAACCCTGCAGCCAACCAGTCTAGTCTTATACTAGTAACGTACTAGACCGCAGGGACCACAACTAGTGGTCCCTGCGGTCCACTAATCTGTTGAACTAGTTATTTTTATACAGGCTTGCCACTGGACACGACCAGTGTTGCCCCTGCACTGTCTTTATGTAAAGGATTTTTCAATAGGGACATAACAATTTTTTTTTTATTTCGGTTTTTTTTTTTAATCTGGCAATATTGTCATTTGAGGTTTACATTTCCATCATGGTGAAATTCACAAATGAACAATTGCGGAAATTTAAAAAAATACTTCCGAATACTGTCACTAAACGTCCAAGGTTCAAATCTCAGCACAGGCAAAATTACAAAGTAGAATAATAAATTTTCAAATACTGCACCATCTCCAGGCAGGGAATGGTAAACTTACAAGAGTAAAAATTGCCTATGAAAAGCTTTTTCTCTTCGCCGTTCGGATTCGGCATAAAAAACTGTAGGACCCTTCCATTCATGTATAACACCCACAGCATGACTGGATGCGTAAAGCTCGGCCTGGGCCCTCCATGGACTGTTGTACCATTAAAGTAAAGAAGAAGAACTAAGGAAATTCTGAAAAATTTCGTTATTGGATAAAAACAACTCTCCACATGTTCTTCAAAAGGCTCCACATTGCATCCAAGAAAAGTGAACGTGTGGTGTGAATTTCATGCCGGAGATGTGATTGGACCGTAGTTTTTCGTCGATGAAAATTATCGCCATGATGATACGGTCAATGGAGTTGGCTATCGTGCTTTGTTGGTAGACCAATTTCGGCCAGAATTGGAGGGACCTGACATTAGTAATATGTAGTTCCAACAAGGTGACGCCACATGCCACACATCTGGTCAAACAATAGATCTATTGAAGGGGAAGTTCGGTAATCGTGCTATCTTGATAAATGGTTCAGTCGAAAGGTCACCTCGCTCATATGATTTAACGCCGTTGAATTTCTTTTTAAAGGTTTACGTTAAGTTGTTGGTTTATTTTTTAACAAGCCAACAACGTTTGATGAGCTCAGGAACAACATCGAATGCGAAACTGTCTACGTTCCGGTCGATACCACTGAAGAATCGATCGCTGCAAACGTGCTCGCGGTGGTCATATGAGCGATATCGAATTTCATACTCAAATGCAAACAGGTGTACTGCACCTGGAATCGATTTTAGCCCGATTTCAATGGCTGTGGATTACGAAGCAAAGGTCTTATTAGGTGATCTACATGACCACTGTACGTACGATCGTTTTAAAATCAATAAAAGTAGTGCGGAAAGCAAAATTAAGAACTGCAGTTCGCTGCTTTGTTTGGGGTCAACGAGTGTGACGTTTATTACATCAATCTGGTCATGTCTAGCATTACATTAGACTAGTCTTTGTATGGACTAGTATGCATGGTCTAGAAGAGTTCCTCTTGACAAGAAAGATGAAGCAACAAAACTAATTGCAGATATGCAGAAGGATCAATGTGTCCATGGAGTTCGCCGGTGGTTGTCCAGAAAAAAGAAGGCAGCACTCGATTCTGTGTAGACTACCTGAAACTGAATGACGTAACAAAAAAAAAAAGAATAGTTACCGTCGGCCTAGAATCGATAACATGGACGTGGATACACTAGCCGGTGCGAAATAGCTCCTTTTTCTGGAGTTTTAGGGTAGATATTGGCAAGTTGATTTGGACGAAAATGATAAGGGGAAAACTGCATTCAGCATTGGTGAGGGTATCTGGCAATTTTCTCTGATGCCCTTTTGGACTTTGTAATGCGTCAGGCAATTTTGAAAGCCCCATGGAACGCGCACTGAAAAAGCTGCTTGGTATACTTAGATGACATCATAGTGATAGGAAAAGACTTTGATGGTCATCTGGGAAAGTTGAATGAAGTGTTGAAAACGTGTTGAGGCAGCTGGGCTAAAACCTAGTGCAAAGAAATTCGTAAAGAATATTTGAAATATTCCGAGAGAATACATCATTGACCTTTGAGTTTTTTTCACTGACTGCCAATCAATGATAGTTGTATGTCATTCTGGGGTCTATAAGCCGACCAAGATACCGCAAGTACCTTTAAGAGTTACATAATTTGATGCTCCTCCACACTAATTTTGATCGACTTTGCTTACATTCGTGTAGCTCAATAGAACAGCTTCCGTTTCCGGGACTGCCAACTCCAGATGATTGAAACGTTCCCTGGAATCAAGAGCTTGATATCGCGCGTCATCTCCAGCGTGTGAATATGTTATCCCCACCATGTAACATATGCCATCACCAGTGCGATATCATCAGCGTAATCGACCAATGTAGCGCCTATGGGGAGCTCGATCAGCAAAACGCCATTATACCTGACGTTAGACAAACACTGAACCCTGTGAGATGCCTCTGGAGATAGTGTAGCGCTTTACGCCATCATCGGTGGCATACAGCAGCAGTCTGACTTCAAAGTATTTTCAGATAATTCTCCGTAGTAATCCTGGAACACCAAAACTGCTAAGCAAGTGTGAGGGTGTATATGCATGAGAGTGTGTGCATGTAAAAGTGAACGAATTTCCGATGAGTTTTCCGGGAATCTATAGGAAATATTAAAAATACACACACACACGCACACACACATATATATATTGACATCTATATACTTACTTACTTAACTGGCGCTACAACCGATGATCGGTCTTGGCCGCCTCATATATACCTATCGATATATATACAAAATATTTCGATCTACGGACACACATTCATATAGTGCAATATGCAATGGATATGGCAACATTGTACGTACACAAACAAGACAAAATAAAACGAACAGGAACCGGAAGGACAGACACTGCGAACAGCTTCTTTTGTGAAAACAAACAAACGAACGAAGGAAAGCACGAACAGCTCAGCATCAACATCTAGTAACACACATACACTCACACTGACACTCACACTCCCTCACACTCACACACGCACTCATACATCCCAACACATTTCACACATTTACTGTGTGTGTGTTAGCTTGAAAGAGAAGAAATTGCCAAGAAAATAACCGAAATGTTGTTAAAAGGAAAATGAAACAATTTGACATAGTATCGATTTTCAGTTAAGAAGACATTAACGTTGACAAAAACTATTTCTATAATATTTTTTCCTCTTCAGCTTTTCATTTCTCTCTCTCTCTCTCTCTCTCTCTCTCTCTCTCTCTCTCTCTCTCTCTGCGATGCACTAAAACTAGCTATGTAGCATTTTAGTTGGCTTCCTAGCAAGCAGCTCAGCTCCACTTGCCTTTGGAGCCATTTCGTTGTGAGCCATTTTTGCATAATGAATTTCCACAAAGGTGTTTTGTCTTCAAGTGTCAAAAACTGCTGCTACTGCTGCTTATCCCTGTCGAGACGGAGCAGGAGAACTGGAGAAATAAAGTGAAATAGTGTACTTATGTATGTACTACCTCCTTCTTCTCTGGTGTTAAGAGCTGGTGTTAAGCTGAGACAGCAATTGAAAGAAATATTAGCAGTCAACAACAACAACAACAACAGCAACAACAGCAACAACAGCAACAACAACAACAACAACAAGAATAGCAACAACTACAATGAAGCCAGTAAATGTAAACTTTATACTGAGCCAAACAACAAGCACGTAGATGAATATGTTTACATTAGTTGGATACGTGTGCATCATCAAGCTGAAGCTGGAATATTGACGAGCTATGGCGTATACTCGTACCAAAATATGTACACATGAGGACATATCTCGTTTACATACTATAGCATAGCATACATTTCTGCTAATACTTTTCTTTCTTCCCTTACCATATTTCGTCTATTTTGGCATCAACGCATTGGCTTCCCAGCGAAAACCGGAAAAAAACTCAGAGTAAGTACAAACTTAAAATATTAACATGTCATAACAATTTCTATGAGTTCCCCAACCACATTTCTCTTATTTTTTCTATTGATTTGTTGAGTTATTTTTCATTCATATCAAACTTGTCGCTGGTGAATAGTTTTCATTTTCATATTTTTAGTACATTGGGCCCCCTCCCCCGTCCCTCCTGTGAAAACTCTATCTATCACTTTCACTTGAGTATTGTTAGTATATTTCGTTTTTCGATCAAAACAAAAATAGATTTGATGTGTTTTTCAGATATTCATGCAGCAGCAGCTGAAACTTGAAATTTCTTCAATAAAAATTTGTACTCTATCACTTGCAAGACAGCGTATTTCTGTGAGAACCTAAGTCGAACTTTTTGCATTCGTCCTTGTCTTGGGTAATAAAATTTAACTATTAATTTGCAAGATTTGCAAAACAGTCCAATAAAGATTTGGATAGTAGCACACGGTAAGAATTGACTCAGTACCTCGAGTATCAACTGGATGCCGATAGCCTTACAGTGGTGGAACCAGGGAGGGTCGAAGCAGTCCATTGTCTTTTTTTTTACCCTTTGATTTTGCCTTTGTCTTGAACCCCGAACCGACTACGCCACAGCGACCACTAGGATCCTTAGGACAAGATTTCGGTATTATTTATTTAATTCTAATTTTTCAGATTAATCCTAAATTTGATGTGAAATTGTGTTGGCTTTTACATAATGAATTTTCCTATAATGTTTGGTCTATCCTTTGAGTCTTGGCCTGTGCTTATAGTTTGAATTTAAGTATAAATTTTGTCTATTGCCATTGGTCATAATTTTGAATTGAATTTCGTCCACATTTCGCTTGAAATTTGATGTGAAAAAAAAAATGTGGAAAACTTTTGTATAAGCTTAAAAATTTAAATTAAGTAACAATGCTAACAAACAAAAGTGATGAAAATGAAGTGTATTGAAATATAGTGCTAAGTGTAAAAAGTAATTTTGTACATGCAGAAATATTGATTGCGCATGCATTGTCTTGGACAAGCACATGCACATATCTGGGAAATCAATATTTTTTTTGTATTTTTTTTGCTAACTAAATTTTCTCCCCAAATTAAGCGAACGAGAAAGGCCTTTCATCGTTACTACTGGGTTCATGGAATAACTGTGAGTTGAAGTTTTATTATTTATTAATTTTTTTTATTCATCTTTAAAATTTGAGAGAGATACGCTACATATAAAGAATATAAAATTATCCCAGGGGATATATACTAGTGTCCGTCAAGTAAAATTTTTTCTCGTGATTTTTATTAATCATCAGGTTAAAGTATGTATGTATGTATGTATGTATGTATGTATGTTTTCTGATCTTGGTCTGGAGTAGTAATATTAAATTAGGGGATTCTAATGAAGTCAGCCCTGTAGAATCCAAAGGTAGGGTGGGAATCGTCATGGGCATCGTCATGGGCATGAGCAGCATTTACTTAGACTAGCTTGCTCCAACATATCTATTTTTGCCAAACCTGTCAGACCTGTCACCTCCTTATATTTTTCTTTTTTTTACCTTTATTTTTGTTTGTTTACCCAGCACGTGAATCTTATTTCGTAATGTGTGGAATTGGGCAGGGTACAAGATACAAGATCCCCCCCATATCTCCCGAACTAGCTAGCAAGCAAACCAGCACGTGCAACCGTCCCCTACGCACATTCAAACATGGTTTTAGGTTGGAGGAGTACAAGCTTTCGAAAGCAGTTGACTCTCACCTAGAACTCTTATCATTAGACAAGGAGATCGACATTACACCTATGAGCTACGATGTGTATTAAAGCCGCTTGGAGGTAATCAAAGTCAAAAATGTTGGTAAATCTGAAAAATTAATTATTCAGATTGAGTTTGAGAATTTTGGTTAAAAATAAAAATAAATGTATAAAAAACAAATTCCCGTTAAACTAACGGTATATAAAACAGTGGTCGCTGTGGTGTAGTGGTAGTGCGTTGGACTGTTACGCAGAGTGTCCGGAGTTCGAATCTCGGCACAGGCAAAAAAAAAAAAGTAGAAAAAATAATTTTTCTACACGGCACCACCTCTTGGCAGGCAATGGCAAACCTACAAGAGTAAAAATTGCTATGAAAAGCTTTTCACTTCGCCGTTCGGATTCGGCATTAAACTGTAGGTCCCTTCCATTCTTTACTTTACTTTTGATGGCACAACAGCCCATGGAGGGCCTAGGCCGAGCTTTTCGCATCCACTCATGTTGTGCGTGTTATATTTGTACATGTCCCTTCCATTCACGTAGAAATATAACACGCACAACATGAGTGGATGCGAAAAGCTCGGCCTAGGCCTTCCATGAGTTGTTGTGCCATTAAAAGTAAAGTAAAAAGTAAATATAGAACAGTCTATGACTAGCTAAGAAAAGGAACATGTCAAAGTAAATAAAATATTTAATGATTAAAAAAAAAATTGTTTACTATACAGGCTCAAAACAACCACAATTGCTTTGAGGGATTTGAGGGATTCCGACTTCCCGACTTCATAAATCAGCACCAATTCATTTTTTTAAGTTTTCGAGAACAGATTTGAGCCTTTTAGATCGATATTTATCTGTTATACATTTTTAGGTCAATCAAAAAGTTAGGAAGTAGAGAGTTAAATTATTGTTAAAATTGCTTTCCATGGAGGCACACATGTGGTGCTTAATGTATTTACTATTTGTTGTTGTTCAAATGTATGCATATTGTTAACACATACATGCGAGTGTGTATCGACATGCAAATATTTATAGCAATAAAGTCGAAACAAACTCACAATGCAAAACATAAACCAAAAACAAAAAACAAAAAAAAAGGGAGAAAAGAAGACACACTGGCATTGTGCACTTAAGTTCACTACGCATCGAATAAAAAATGAAGAGATTTCGGAATAATATCACAAGTGATTTTTACTAACAAACGTGATTGTGGTATTTTACTTAAACAAATACACACACACATACACACACATACACACACATACACACACACACACATACACACAAACATACACACACACAAACATACAAAAGATACACTCAAAATCACACAAATACACACAACCACATTCAAATGCTCAACCTTGCTTGCATGCATACATTGAAAACGATGTTTCCTTTTCCGTTTGTTTTTCGTATCCAGCATGAATACGTTTTTCAAAACAAAATTTGTTTTTCAAATGTCACGTCTGCCGCTTTGCAACATGTAAATAAATAGAAAAAAATCACAACAAAAAGTTTATGAATTTTTCCTTTTTCTTTAATCTTCTTTTTTATTTTTATATTTTTGATATTGTTCTGCCATCATCGATTTTGATTTTGAGTGCAACCAATTGCGTTAAAATATTATTGAAATGCAGTAGTTTTCACATGATTCCGTTTAAATGATTCTGTTTAAATGATTTAATGATTAATTTATTTGTCCGCTTAAATGATTTTTCGCCTTTTAATTTATCCTTTGAAAAATTCCCAAAAATTCGCTACAATCAACTGATTTTCCCACATTTTCCAATTGAGTCTTGATCAGTTGCATTGTCACTGTTTGATGCGGCGGCATGTTTTGGGCAGGCGGCATCATTGGGCCGTACTTCTTCAAAGACGATGAATGGAGAAATAGAGAAAGGTACCATTCGATGATAACATACTTTTTCTTGCCGTTGCCGAAAATGTAAGAATTGGACTCGGCCGACATGTGATTCCAACAGGACGGTGCCACTTGCCACACTGCACGCGAAACCATGCATCAATTGAGAGGCGAATTTGGTGAGTAGTTAATCTCACGTTTTGATGCAGTCAATTGGCCAACAAGATCGTGTGATTTGACCCCGTTAGACTATTTTTTGTAGGGCTATGTTAAGTAAGTCTCTTGTCTATAGGAACAAGCCAAACACGATTGCTGCTTTGGAAGCCAACAGTGAACGCTGAACGCGGCATTGGTGAGATTCCGAGATTCCGAGATTCCGGACGAAATGTGTGAAAAAGTGTACAAAAATTGGATCATCAGAATGGTCCATTTGAAGCGTAGCCGCGGGCAACATTTAAATGATAATTATTTTTAAAAAGTAAATGGCAGGAATTGATTTATCGATCCAAATAAGAATTTCATTCACTTTTGTAAAATTTCTGTGTTGTTTTGAATTATCAAAAACCAAGCTCTTAATAAATCACCCTTTATTATTAACTCAAAAGCACAAATTCTTTAATACCCAAAAGCTCTAAATATTTGTTAGCTCAATTAAGCGAAAACTACTGTTTGAAAAAATTTTGGCAACATTTTTTATCTAATAAAATGACAGTTTGCTTGTTTTTGTTTTTTTTTTTTGTTTATTTGGTAGGGTGTGGGTTAAAACATACTAAGTGAGTTTTGAATCAAACGCTGGCCGAAATTTTGGTTTAATTGAAATTTGTTTTAGTGTATTGAATTTGTTTATTTGTGTTTTATTCAAATGCCGTTATTGTTGTTTCGATGTTTTCGGGCTTTCGTGTCGTTGCCGTTGTGCCATTTATTGTACACAAAAAGAAAGCCTTAAAGTATTAAAAGCAAATTCTGTATGAGCGATTTTCTAGGTTTTTGGACATCACCGAAAATGCGAATGCAAATTAAATCGATTGCATTAACTTGAGGAATCCATCGTTTTCGGTTACAGAATAGATCGTGATGACTTAAAGAATTGATCGATTGCGATTGAGAAATCGCTCGTTTTGAATTTAGGGATCCAGTTGCGGTATCGATCATGTCCAATTGAAGAACTGATTGCGGTCATTTTAGAATTGAATCGTATTATTTGAATTGAATAATTTATGTTGTTCAATTAGGAAATCGATAGCGTTCAGTGTAGGAGTTGTTCGTGTTCAAGTGAGCACTCGATCGTGTTGATTTGAGGAATTGATCGTGTTCAGTGTAGCGAATCGATGGCAGTCATTTGGGAAATCGATTGTGGCCATTTTGGCTATAGATTACGTCCAGTTTAGGATTCAGTCATGTTCAATTAAGAAATCGCTTGGGTTAAAAAAAAAAAATCGATCGTTTTAAAACAAAAAATCTAACATGGTTAATAAGAAATCGATCGTGTTTACTTGAGGAAACGTTAGCTTTAATTGAAGAATTGATTGATTAAATTGGGAAATCGACTGTGTTAAATTGAAGAATCGATTGTGATCAATTTGTGAATTGATTGTGTTCAATTTGGGAATCGATTGTGTTCAATTTGGGAATCGATTGTGTTCAATTTTGGAGTCGATCGTGTTCAATTTGGTAATCACCTGTGTTCAATTAAAGGAACTATCGCATTCAATTGAGAAACCGATCGTCTTTAATTGAGGAATTAAACGTGTTCAATTGAAGTATCGATCGCTTTGAAA
>OY282450.1:77110543-77195543 GCA_958295655.1 Palloptera scutellata | reverse complement strand
TGGTCATATAGCTTCACCCGTTGTACCAATTGAACTTTGTATGGCTTCAAACTGAGGTCTTTATGCAAAATTCACAACAAAGAAGTGCGTGAAATGTTCAATTCACGTTTAAGTATTGTATTTCCCCAACGTTATTCACGCATGTGTCAGCTTATTCCGTTAACAACAAATATAAAACAAATTTTCCGTCATAATACGAACGAATGACATTAGAGTTGCCACACTTAAAATAACCAGTAGTTCAAATTCCAAATGTTAGATAAATCACCCTTTTGTTTAGGCCTGTAGCCATAATTTTAAGGTTCATTATGTTTAAGGTTATTTTTTGTAATCCTGGCAACCCTTACCAGCTCGATTTTGCTTTCGTTAAGTTTGGAGAGAATAGCGGAGATATTTCGGCAATCTTTAAACATTTTACCGAAATGTTTAAAGAATTTTCGAGAAGCCGCGAAGGACAGACGTGCACCGCAGCAACCAACCCAACATTTCGAAGACCCGTTACCCGACACCGCTACTCAAAGCATTAAGGAAAATCGAGGTGGAAAAGGAACGCCCCAATTATATTTTCATAATAAATAAATCTTGTTAAATCGTTTACTGCTGCTTTTCTTTTTTCCTACACGACTATTTTCAACTTCCCTAGAGATCCCCCTCGTCCGGAAACGCAAAGCCCTTACCCCTTCACACCCTTTATTTGATTCTTGGTTAAGTGTTTAACTTTTAAATTAAAGAAAGGGAAGTTATCCTTCAAATATGAATGTACAACAATTTCCGTGTAATAAAGAGGGAAATGCAATTAAGCGGGACACAATTCAACGAAGAAAACTGGTTTTTGTTTTTTATATATGTACATTGAACAATTCTTCTCCACACAAATTTTGGCTGATTTTTTTATGCCAACAAATCATTTAAACGGACTATTCAATCAGACCAAGACAAATCGATTAAATGGAATGCAATTAAGCGAAAACCACTGATATTTTATTTTTGTATTTCACCTCCGTTGACTAATTTTGAAGCCCTATCAAAAACCTATGAGTTGCTATTGACTCCAGACAGTTCAGAACAATTTTTTTTTACAGTGTATCTACTACATATGAATGCTGTATTTAATTATAAAAAATAGTTGATTACATCAATGGGAAATGTAAAATAGTAATACCACAAATATGATAAGTTGTATCTATTTAATTTTTGCAGACATTATCCAATCATTATATAATATTATAAAAAAAAAAAATATTACAAATCAAAATTGAAATGTGGTAAATCAACTGGATGCCAAGTCGAGAAATGTAAAGAGTATTACAAGGGCAGAGAGACTGGAAGAGTGTACTGATATTTTATTTGACTTAGACTTGTGTCACTCCGTCTCTCTTTCGGTGATTAATGACTTCTTTTTCTGATATTATTGAAGCTGTACCAAAAATAGTACATACTTTTCTTTGAAGTCAAAAAATGGAATTTGGCAAAACAGCTTGACTCAAGTTGTGTTGAATTCATTCATTTTATATATATATTTGTTGAACTGCATAGTATCTATAATCTCAAAGGTGGCACCCTATATCATAAATGGTGCTAACAGTTACCTGCCGCCTCACTGAAGACCCTATCATCATCTTTTTCGATATCATATTCTGAAAGGAGCACACTCGCACACACACACTCACACACACACTCACCCATACACTCACACACACACTCACACACACACTCACACACTCACTCATACACTTTTTTTCTTCTTCCTGTCACATTTTTTTTTACTAAATCCTAAATCCCAGTTCGTTTCAACATTTTCTGCATCACAAACTCACGTGAACATTTGAAATGATGCGATATATTTACAAATGTGTGCAAGTTTTCTCCCATGCAACAGAAATGTCAGAGTGAGAAAGAACGGAGAGAAATAGGGAGGAAGATTGAGAGAGAGCTTTCATTAACACTATATTAAAGCGATGATGCTGATGATGCTGATGATGACGATGATGCGCATTGGGAGCGGTTTTCTTCTCAATGGAGAGAGCATTACTCTGTAATGCATAAAGATTATTATGTATTTTATTATAAAAGTTTGGAATTGAATTTTTTCATTTCCAAGGCAAAACAAAACAGAAAACTTTTACAGCAATAGTTAGAATAGGTGAAGTGCAAGTGTGGGTGTGGGTAAAGGAAAGTGAAGGTAAATTAAATTAAATTATCAAATGAATGCACACAAACACACACACACACACACACACACACACACACACACACACACACACACACACACACACACACACACACACACACACTCATTCACACACACTCACACATGCAAAACAAAGTTTTTTCGGAACTTAGATTAGAGTAGACGTTCGTAGCAGAAGCACGTACCTGAGCAGCACGAGACAAAGTAAAATTGTTATGAAATATAATGAAGGAATTCATTTTAATTTAAATAATATAGAATGTCCTCTTGCTTCGTCCAGTGTGTTCGACGACACTCCACACAAATTATTTGTTCACAAAATAATATTACAAGTATGGTAGTTTTTGTTCTATTATTTTTCGAATTTTGTATACAATTTCATCATAAGTTTTGTTATTTTGTTGTATTAAGTTTGTAGTTTATTTTTGTTTTTATAAAATTTTCAACTTAAAGATTTTCAAGTTTCATTGCTATGGATGAAAATTTTTGTAATGGATTACTTAGATATGAAAAGGCACAAGCTGGAAATGAAAAGCTGAAATCTGCATTGAAAATGAAAGAATAAAAAAAAAAAAAATAGAAGGACGGAAATAGAGAGACAGAGGCAGGGAGAAAAGAAGAGACAGAGGGAGACATAGAGACGGAGAAAGAGAGAGAGGGAGAGAGGAAGAGGGAGAGCTATATAAATACACACTGAGTGTGAGTAGACGAAACTTTTGCTGGCCAACTTCACAATGTTTAGTTTTTTTGAATTTTTTTTTTTTTTTGATATTTTCCTATGAAGATAATTTGAGTTTATTTGTTGATTAAGTTTCTTATTTTTGATGGGCGCATGCTTTTATTCTATTTTCATGAAAAAGTAGTTGAAATGTTTGAGGAAAGTTTCCTCATGCAAATAGGAGAACTTTCATATAACTGCAAGAAAAATATGAAAAAAATTTGACTTCAAACAAGCTGGGAAAAGGTCAAGATATATTGTAATTTATTTTTTTAATGATGCTTAGTTTAGCTAAAATCAAAAAGCGAACATGAGAGGAAAATAAGTGAAATATGTGAAAGCAAAGGTCATGAACTACGAACCAAACTCGAAGATGGAAGTAAGAAAATTATATTTTTATTTTAAAATCATTTAAAATAAAAAACGGAAAACTAAAAAACAATTTCGAAAACCTGAAGAACTGAGATCACTTAGTAAGGAAAAAAGATTGCCAGGATCAAAGAGAAATCAAAATGGTAAATGGCTGGTATGCCAATCTTGGCACACGCAAAATTCAATAATAGAAAAAACAATTTTTACATCGTACCAACTCTTGGCAGGTAATGGCAAACCTGCGAGGGTAATATTTACCTAAGAAAATCTCTTCACTTCGCTTTTCGGATTCGGCATACAATTGTAGGTCCCTGCCATTCAAGTAAACATGTACAACATGAATTGAAGCGAAAAGCTACAAGACCCACCCTTCATGTGCTGCTGTGCCATCAAAAGAAGAAAACATATCATACCTATTAAAAGAAACATAGAAAAGGGAAAAAGAAGAACAGAAATGGGAAGACAACACATAGAAACGGAATAAGGAGATGAAAAGGGCAAAGAAAAATTTAAAAGTGAACCCATTGAATCCAAATCAATTTCCAAACTAAAACTATCCAAAACCATATCTCATAAACCAAAACCGATAAATGAAAGATTAAAAGCCAAAACAATGTTCTAAAATACAAAATATCAAACACCAAACACGAAAAACGAAAGCCTGATATCCATATCCTAGAAATGAAAGATGAAAGAACAAAACACAAAAACCAAAAACGAAAACTCACAGTCCTGAGAAAAAGATACAAGTACTGAGAACCAAAGACCGGAACAGAACTGACCAAAATAACATATACTGAAGACTATATATCAGATGTCTTACACCAAATATTAGAAACAAAGAACTAAATAAAAAGATAACAAATAACATAAACTATATATAAAAAAAACAAAATAAAATAGACGAAGAACGAAAAACTAAAAATACCAAAAGTTAAATATAAATTACTACAACCCCAAAGCAATTTGACGAAAGACCAAATAACATAGTTCAAAAACCATAGATCTGCCTCCATAGATCAAAAACTTGAGTCTCCAGATCGAAGACAAAAACTAAACGCTTTCAAAACTTTATACTCGATTGAAGTTGAGGACAAATGGAAACCAAACCGAAGTAGGGAAACGAAAACCCTTTTTTGATCTGCCAGTTACTTATAAGAATCTGGCGAGTTTGTCCCGATTTTTTACTTAAACTTCAGTCTGAGCTATATTCTGGTTTTGATTGGAATTTTAAACTGATTTTTGCGTGAGTAACTACGACTAAATTTGGAATTTTTATTTACTCTGTGCTTTGATCTGTTTTTTGTCAAATTCTTGGTATTGATTTCGTTTTTTTCTGAGTTTATGTCTGAAATTTCAGTTTGAATTTCATTAACATGAGAGGCTGTTAGGAGCGTTCGAGAGGAAGATACTCTGTCAGATCTACGCCGAAACTGACATAGTCAAGCGTATAAAAGTCCAGCGGCTTCGCTGGCTGGGTCATGTTGAGCGAATGGATGAAAGCGCTCCGGCTAGAAGGGTGTTTTATTCGAACTGCGGTGGAGGAACACGCAGAAGGGGACGTCCTAATCTCCGTTGGGAAGACCAGGTGCAGGGCAACCTAACTGCACTTGGCCTTATCAACTGGCGCCAGCGCGCGCATAGCAGAGGCGATTGGCGAACCAATCATTTCATTAACATATATTTTTTCATATTAATTTGAGTTTTAATCGAGGTTTGACCAAAATTTCAGCCTAATTTTTATTTTGGCTTTCAATTTAAGTTTAAATCTACTTAAATATCGGTTTAGTTTTTAATGTGTTAAAGTTCCATTGGCGTTTCCATCTGCTTTTGCTATTAACTTTTGTTTTGTATTTTCTTCAATTTTTTTAAGTGATAAGGTTTGGAAGTGAGTTTAGGTTTGGGATTTGTACTGGGGTTAATTGATTTGATCTTTGGTCAAAGGTATTTATTTCACATCAAATAATTTGATGAAGCCAGTAGAATTCTGTTTCACCAAAAATCCAAAATCAAAATCAACAATCCACCACCTAAATGAAATGATTCTCATGCACTGAAAATTTAATTATTTTGCACGAATAAATCAATATAAATTTCTTTCCTCAAAGACTTTGATGAACAAGCTTGAGCGGGTAAATCAAATACTCGTAAATATAACTCATACAATGCTTCTAGGTAATGTGTAAAACTTTTCACTTTACCCGAAACTCAAATTGATGTTTATATAAGTAAGAAAACATAAAGCATTTTTTAAAAATAGCATATAATAATTTAAATAAATGCAAAGTATAAACAATAAAAAATAAATTACCTATTTGTGTTTTTCATGTTTCTTTTCTTGCCTCTTGCCTCTTCCCTTTGGCCTTGTCTTGCCTGTGGCCTGCGATATGTGAGTTTAAAAATGCTCTAAAACAAATTACATTTAATGTCGTTGTGTAAATTCATACATAACTACATACAGAAATAAGTGCATGTGTGTTTCCTTCCTTTGTGTAACCAAGGAAGCATTACCTCATGATTTTATAGTCTTGTGAAAATCAAAAAAAAAAAAAAAAAAAAAAATATTAAAAAAGGAATCCAAAAGAAAAAATTAAACAACAAAACAACAGCAACCCCACATGCCACACCCCCACATAAGTTATTGATACGAATGTGACATATACACATACACACTTATATACTGTATGCATATAAAACAGTATAAAAATCGTTGCATACAAACAGGCGCTACATACATTCCACATTCATGCATGCTCGTACGTAATAAATAATGTTAAACAAACATGCTTTATTATTTCGTATTGCGTGAAGGATTTTGTGTTTCTTATTTCCATATATTTGTCATACGACATGTCATACATACATACATACATACATACATACAGACATTCCTACATACATACAGACATTCCTACATATGTACTATACATGTATGTTTAACATTCACATGTGCAACATGTTTTGCTGTCCCTCTTAATTTTTTTTTTTTATAGCACGCTGAAAAAGTTGATTCTTTTTGTTGCTTTGGATTTGGTTTCATTTTTTGTTGCTTTTGCTGCTTTGTATCTTTGATACCATAACTTTTATAAGTATTCTGTGTCCTTGGCTCCCGTTGTGTATTGTCAATGCCATTTTTTATGTGATTCTTCTTGGCTTTGCTTGTTTTTTTTCAGTTCTCTTTTATACTTTATGTATTCCGTCGACAGAGCAGGCGACCGACTGGTTCTCTCCCGTTGTATAAGTTTACTTCATTTTTCGGTAGAAGCGGGCAGTTGATGTATGGTGAATTTTTACAGCTAACAAGAAATTTATATTCTTTTACATATTTTTTTTATTTTTATTTTTTTGTGCTCTTTTGTACCTTTGCATCTTGGCTTGCTCTGTGCTATTAACCTATAATAAAATATATTTTGCATGCATGTACCTGCTTTCTACCTTTACAGGTACGTCGTCTGTTGTTTATTTTAAAGGGGGTGAGTTGTAGCGAGAGAATTACGATTCATGTTTTCATCCGACTTTTGAATATATTTTCAATTTTCGGTTTAACTTTTGGTATCAATTTGCATTTGATTTGGCGACTGAGTATCGGGACGGATTTTTGTTAAAATCTTTCTTTCTAAAATTTTGTTTGTAGGAAGTTTGGCCTGAATTTTAGTTTACATGAATTTTCTCTGTACTTTGCATGGACAAAAAAAGGCTGATTTTGGTTTAATTTTATCTAATTTCTGAAGTGATTTTCAGTCAAAAATTGGGATTGCCTTTGATCTGAGTTTTGGTGGTTAATTGTGGTACGAATTTCATTTGAATTTCGTTCTCCATTTTGTTCTAAATTTTGCCGTAAATTTTGATCTAATTTTGCCTTGCTGGTTAGAAATAAGTCTCAACTCTCTCCTCTCTCCCCCTATACGCCTGCGTCGCTGTGCCTGTTCCTAACTACCAAATATCTTGGATTTGTCTAGTGTTTTTGTTATTGTGGAGCGCAGAAGCTCGTAATTTAATTTCATCTATCATCACACTTTTTTGTCCTTTTTTTTGATTGTTGCTATTTTTTTTAGTTATATCATTGTAGTTGTGGACATACGTGCATACATACATAAATATTTATATATTGTAGTTCAGTGTGTGTGTGTGTAAGAAGTTCTCTTCTTGAGAACTTCCACCTGCTGGGCATTCATTGAGGGGGGATCATAATGATTGATGGCTTGGATCGATAACCAATGAAGTAGTACTTCTCACTCTCACTCTCTCTCTCTCTCTCTCTATCTTTCTCTCTCTCTATCTTTCTCTCTCTATATCTTTCTCTCTCTCTCTCTCCCTCCCTCTCTTCTTATCGCAATCTCTTTGGGTGTGTTAAGTTATTGTGCTTTCAATTCCATAGGTAAATCACTTTGAACGATACCATAGATTCCTCCTGTGTTTGTGTGTGTGTGTGTGTGTGTGCGTGTGTAGGTGTTTGAGTTTATTTACTTATATCATCGTAATGTAGTTGGATATATGGCGGTGTATGTGTGTGGGTGATTGTGTGCATTTTCTCTAATGAATGTCAATCTGTTTTTAATGTTGATTAGGTTCGTTTGAGGTTTAATTATTTTGCTTTTCATTACTGCTCGCCCACATCGAATCACAATGACTCACTCTCACTCGTCCCCTCACTGACTGACTGAACTGCCTGGATGACACTGGCATTGACATGTCATGCAAGTGACATTATTTCATTCGAATATTTTATATGACCCTAGCTGGTTGAGCAATGGCAATATGGAAGATGGTGATTAATGTTAGTGGTGCTTGGAATATTTCTGTGTTATTGAATTTCGTTTCTTCTTACAATTGCTATGAAACCATTCTACATTTCCCCCAATACCCAGAGCACATTTATATAAAGAGATGGTCCACATCTATCATTATCAATTATTTCAACGATGACATAAAGTTCATCTCTCACCAACACTATGTCACCAGCCATCCATACTCACACACATCATTGTAATTTATAGCTGCCGCTGCTAGAGCTGCTGCTTATTAGTGCTGCTATTAGCCATGCAACCAGTATTAAAGTCCATTGAACTATCCATTAAAGCTAATGCTCACGTGATGTCCAGACGAGCTATTCTCATTGTGAGGTTGTTATTATAGCTGTGCTTTGTGTGTGAGTGCGTGAGTGGGAGTGTGTGTGTGTGTGTGTGGTTGTAAATGCAACATGTTGCGTCTTAAATGCCACACGCACGCACGCACGCACGCACATATGTCAATCCCTTTGCCTCATCCCTTTGCTTTGTGCTTTTTGCTACTTATTGACAGCTTCATATCCACTTTACTTTACTTGTTTCTGTTTCTGTCTAGCAATTCCATTGATGTCAACAAGGACATGCGTAATTTAGACGTACGAGTATAAGCTAAGAGCACTTCAAGAAAGTCTAAGTAGATATGGAATTAATTTAATTGGAATTTGCTTTGAATTCAATGACAGTTTTTGTGCAAATGCGCAGACAACACTATGCTACAAAATTAAATATTTTTTATTTTTTTTTGGTTTTGGCTTTTATATGAGCTCCAATTTAGGATTCTGAAAGAAAGAATTCGATTTTTTTGGTTAGGAAATTTAAAGAATTAAATTTTTGAGCGATATTTTCGTTTTCGGACTGACTTTAAAATGTTTATAAATTAATAGGAAATTGAAATCACCATTGAATTGTTATTAATTTAGGTTTATTTGAAAAGCTATAAGGTTTATAATTTTTTTATTGATATAACTTGAAACTTTTTGCCTTCAGATGGCAGAGGTTAAATGTGGAATAGGGGGAAAAAAGGTGTAACGAGAAAAACCAGGAAGAGTGAAACATTCAAAAGAACATGTTATTTCACTTAAAAAAAAATTCACTTCTACTTTTCTTTTCTTCTTTTAATGGCACAGCAGCCCATGGAGGGCCTAGGCTAGGCTTTTCGCATCCACTAATGTTGTGCGTGTTATATTTGTACATGAATGGAAAGGACCTACACTTTTATGCCGAATCCGAACAGCGAAGTGGAAAGCTTTTCATAGGCAATTTTTACTGTGGTAGGTTTACCATTGCATGCCAAGTGGTGGCGTCGTGTGGAAAAATTGGTTTGTCTACTTTTGCTTTGATTTTGCCTGTGCCGAGATTTGAACTTTGCTTGGTCTTAAGGTGAGAACCAGAAAAATTTTAGAATTTTCACGTATCCATTATATGTAATTGTCCAGAGTTAGGACCCCTTTATCTTCAACTGAAAGTATCTATGTACAAATAGTGCAGTTGTTGTTTGTTTATTAGTCATTTTCATCTTGGATCCTCTTAAGTCAACATGTCAAGTCAACAAGAACAGCGCCGCAAAATAATACATTTACTACATTTACTTGACTGATAAGACGAAGTCTAGACTAAGCATTGCAAGGGAAAGCAGAACGAGTTTAGCGACAGTTTATAACGTCCATCTGCAGAACCGAAGGGTCAGGCAGAAAAAATGGTCCAAATAACCCAGAAGTGCTAAAAAAGGTTGTCAGTACATATCGGGCCAATCCCACGAGGTCGCCTCGAGATGTTGCAGCTACAGCTGATGCATCGCAATCAGCTGTAATGCGATATAAGCGAAGTCAAGGATTATGGGCCTACAAACAGCAGAAAGTGCCTGACCGATCGGAAGCAAAGGGTTCCCCGCACGAAGACCCGTGCCCAAAAGCTGTATGACAACTACCAAATCAAATTCGATTACCTGATTCTCGATGGTGAGAGCTACTGTAAGGCGGACTTCAACCAGTTGCCTGGGAATGCCTATTTTAGGATAAAGGATAGCGATTTAACACCCAGAAAATACTCTGAAGTAGAATATACCAAATTTCCAAAACGCTTGATGGTTTGGCTAGCTATTTGCACCTGCGGTCTACGGAGCAAGGCGTTCATTATTACGAGAGGAACAATTAACTCCAGAATTTATGTAGAAGAATGCCTGCAAAACGTCTTCTACCATTTATTGGACAGCACAAAGGAAACGTTTTGCTTGGGCCAGACATAGCCAGAAGTCATTACTCCAGGTCAACTATGGAATGTTATAAGGAAAATAATGTCACAGTGGTCCCAAAAGAGGTAAATCATCCCCCAAACAACCCGGAACTTCGGCCTGTTGAAAAATGTTAGGCTATAATGAAGCAAACCTTAAGAAAAACAAAAGAAAGAAAGCAATCATGATATAGAATTTGGAAATCGATGGAATGAAGCCTATGCAGTAGTCATTGAACGTACTCTAATGCCCAGTCTCTAACTAAGAACGTTAAGAAAAATGTTAAACAATTTTGCAAACGCTAATAATATTGGAACAAATTTTTTTGTGAATTATACTTTAAAAAATTGTTAATAAAAATTCTCCGTAAAAATTCAAAGTTTTCTGGTAGTTTTCCCTTAGTATTATATCCTGATAAGAGCATTCTTTCGATTTTTTTGAATTTTTAAAATTCAGTTCACGTATTTCAGTTAATTTTTTGGAATTTTTTTAGTTTTTGAACGCTAAATTAAAAAATTTAATTTAAGATCGAAGAAATGCTTTGCGTAACCCAAAACCCTAACCTTTGCTGTCTTAGTGATAATAAATAATATGGAACTTCGTTTCATGATATTGATTTTGCTCGTTCTCGACCCTGTTTCCCTTGTTTTTATCATTACAAACTTACTTTTTTTTCGCTTAATCGCTTTTAAAGCAACATCTGGCAATGGAATAAATCTAAAGAAAATTTTGATACATTTTGAATATACTAATTACCCATTAAATCCGCTTAAATTTAAAAGGATTCTAACTGTGCTTTCTGTTTTTAATAACCCAGAAGTGCTGAAAAAGGTTGTTGGTACATATCGGACCAATCCCACGAGGTCGCCTCGAGATGTTGCAGCTGCTGATGCTGATGCATCGCAATCAGCTGTAATTTTTAGCAATTTCAATTCTCATTCAAAGAACGAGAATTTCAATAAAAAAATTTTTTAAATTTACTAATCTACGAAAATTGTTTACAGCTCAGAATTTTTTTTCAACAACACTAATTTTGGATTCTGAAAAACTCGCTTTATTGACTTCGCAGTGCAAGTAAGTGCGAGATTTTCAAATTTAATTGCATCAGTGAAGCAATTAACCGGGTATCAGATAAACGATTTTTCTGGTTAACTGGAACCATTGACATCATTGGCATCAACGTGCGAGCAGTCAGTGCAGCATAATCCAATCTGGAAAGGGAGTCTCGCCGAGTGGGTCTGGGTCTAGAGGTGAACGAGGACAAAAGGAAATACCTTGTGTCAACAAACAAAGAGTCATCACGGAGTCTTGGACCAAATGTCTTTGTTGACAATTATTCTTTTGCAGTCGTTAAGGATTTCGTTCACCTAGGATCTAGCATTAATACCAACAATAATGTCAGCCTTGAAATCAAGACCGGAGATGACCTCTTGCCAACAGGTGTTGCTACGGGCTCAGTAGGCAATTGACAAGCAAAGCCCTCTCTCAACCGATGAAAATGACGCTCTATAAGTTCCTCATCGTTGCCGTCCATAAAGTGTGGCTATGGACATTGACCATCAAAGATTATAGACAGTTAGGAGAGTTCGAGAGGAAGATACTCTGTAAGATCTATGATCCAATATGCATGGAAAATGAGCTGTATGTGCTTTACGCTGACACTGACATAGTCAAGCGTTTGAAAATCCAGCCGCTACCGTGTTAAGCGAATGGAAGAAGGCGCTCCTGCTGTAAGGGTGTTTTATTCGAGTCTCGTTCGGCGAACACTCAGAAGAAGACGTCCTAATATCCATTGGAAAGACTAGGTGGTACAGGGCGAACTGACTGCACTTGGCTTTATCAGCTGGCGAAGTTTTATAGAGGCTGACCAGGACCGGACATCGGTCGTAGTGCCAGCTGAGTAAGTAAGTAGGAACCGAAAACCGTTACGCAGAGTATCTGGCATTCAAATCTCTGTACAGGCAAAATCATAATTCTACACGGCCCCACTCACCTCTTGGTAGGCAATGGCAAATCTACAATAGTAAAAATTGTCGGACTCTACCATTCACAATACGAGTGGATGCGAAATGCTCGGCCTAGGCCCTTCATGGGCTGTTGTGCCATTAAAAAAGTAAAAAGAAAAGAAGAAGTTCCAGTGACTTGTATGACCTACTAGTTGTAGTTGTTGTTGTTGTCGTTGTTGTCGTTGTTGTTTTAGCAGTAGCGTTCTCCTAATTTCTGTCACTTCTGTAGATATGTAATTAAAGAGTTATATTTTTTTTGAAATTACAAATTTTTTCGTTAATCACGATTTGTAAATGCTTGCAACTTAAAATAAAATTATTTTCCTTCCTTTCCCGCCCAAAACCCCCCGCCCCCCCTCCCGCTCCCCCTATCACTCCCTTGCCCACCCAACATCACACCAAATTTGTAATTTTATGACTTTCATTGTGAGTAAGAGTGAGTTGAAGTTGCATGTATCTCGGAAGACTCTTCAGAATTTTAAAACGAAAATCAAGCGCAAGAGAAAAGAAGCACGTCGTCGTTTTCGTTAGAAAGTTTTATCAATCTCTTTCTTTGCTACTTTGTTTTTGTTTTTTTTTTTTTTTTTTTGTGTGGAAAACTTTATGCTGAATCACGTGCTACTTTCAACCGCAATTACCTCATTAAAAAACTTCGTGTATGCGAATACACTCACACAAACACACACACGCAAACACACATACACACACACACACATTTCAGAGTGCATTCTTATTTACATTATGTTACAGTTGTATCCTTCGAGCTCATACTTATTATTCGACGACCTCAAATCGTTTACGCTGCTTAAGTTTAATTTGGTATGAAATTTCTGAATACGTTTCATTAACTTTTATTGCCCTGGCTACATTTAAATCGTATGCAGATACTCGTTAAAAGTTGAACATTTTTAATTGCGCCGGTACTTACTTGGCACAGACACTTCACATACGAGTATGTAACTAAGTACATACATCAATCAGAAGATTCTAATCATTTCTTTATTACTTCGAATTTCAAAGCATAGATAAATCTCAATAGCATTTCTCATTCAATGTCACACAAAGTCGACAAAGTACTTTCCTCTTTACAATGCAAGGAGAGAAGAAAGTCGGCTTGAGTGAGTGAGGAGAGAGAGACGAGAGAGCAGCGAACCCGTTACCAGACGACCTCGATAGCTTAGTTTAGTGTAGCACCGTTAACTTCAAGCCGGGAGGTGGAAGAAGAGGGTTTGATTCTTGTCTTGGTGTCGTGGTGGTTAATTCTCATTCATAACTTTCTTATACAGGGTGCAGCAGATCTTTGGTGACTCAAAAACTAAAATTTGTGTACTTCTTACAAAACTTACATATTGTATGTTAATGAAATTTTTACAGCCTCTAGCGGCAATAACGCCTTCAATTCTGTGTCGTAAAAGTTTGCTTGCCCGAATCAAATGACTCTCATCCATATCCGTCATCCATTCTGTTAATAGCTGCTCTTAGGGAATAAAGCGTGCTATGGTGTTGTTTATTGGTCTCGCATTCAACAATGCCCCATACGTAGTAGACCAAAAGATTAAGATTCGGGGGGAACTAGGTGGCCACTTGTTTGGGGTTATGTGATCATGCATGGCTTTGTGAGAACGAGAGCAGAGCCCTGTGGGAATGCACGTATCGCCTTACAACACGCACGATATCTATCCAGGGATTCACAACTGTTGCCAGAACCTCAATGTAGGCTACAGCATTCACCCGAAATCCTTGAGGTAAGAAGTGGGGTGGCAACACGTGTGTGGTCGCCGTGGCGTAGTTGGTAGTGCGTCAAATCTCGACACATCTCGGCAAAATCAATAAGCAGAAAAAGCAATTTTTCTACAAGGCACCGCTCACATCTTGGCAGGCAATGTCAAACCTAATCGGAGTACAAATTGCTTGTGAAAAGCTTTCCACTCGGAAAGCTTTTTCGTTCGGATTCGACATTCATGTACAAATATAACACGCACAGTATGAGGAAATTTGAAAAGAGAAAAGCTCGGCCTAGGCCCTCCATGTGCCGTTGTGCCATTATAAGAAGAAAAAGAGGGCGTGACGTGTCCTGCATTGCTCATCACCCCCACAACTCATAAACAATTGCCGGAATCTTTGTGTGCATAATTTGGGGAATATTTGAAGGACCCGAAGATAGCCACCATATATTACCTCGTTGGTCCTGGTGAACATTTTTTGTTCGTCAGAATAAAACCAGATCGTATCCGGGTTTTCCGGATATTTTAACTTGTTTGAAAGTCATTGTGCCCTGATGAATCGTTGTGCTCGAGTTTGTGCCAACATAAACAGTCCTCGGCGCAATACATAGGATCTGCACTGGAAGTCTTCGGGGACAATGCGACTGATTGCGAGTTCAGAAACTTGAAGTTCTCTCGTTATGACCCTCGTGGACTTTGAAGGGTCAATAATGCCCTGGACTGTGATGTTCTAAGACTGTTTAAACGTGTTTCATGTTTTTTGCGCTTGGCAACACTTTCCAAATTGCCATCAGATGTTTCCAATTCTCGACGAACCAACGATCGGACGATAACAGAGTGTGCTACTCATTTTGTGAGTCACCCTTTCGTCCTCCATTATGACCTGATATGAAAAAAAGAATATATGGTAAAAACCTGTTGCTGACAAGTGGCAGGCTCAGTTTCAGTGAATGTCTTCAAATACCTGTTGCAAGTGAATGAAAATTATATGAAAGTGTAGCAAGGAGACGGTACACCTCTTGATAGGCAATGGCAACAGCACCAAGTGATAACAAATTGTCATCCGGCCGTTCGAAACCGGCAAGTCAGTTGCAAGTTCCGCCAGTACATACATACATATGACCTCCTTGCCCCACACTTATCCACTTAACTACACTTCTTCTATCCGTGTCTGGTTAAAGTACAATGGTACAACGAACTAGTGAGTGGTCTGGAAGTCTGAGACTCTATGGACCTCCTGGCCACATCCAAATCTAAATATGTATGTGAACTAAAAATGAAACTTAAATTGAGAGAAGCTAAAGAAGAGTTGACCTATTATCAAAATGAATCACTCTTAATTGCTCTTAAAGGTTAGCCACCACTCCCCATTTCGTTTTGTAGGTTGTCAAATTGTCTCACGGTTTCAATGATTTTTCTATTTTAGTTTAATGAAAACATTCCTTGTTTATCAATAAATCTCTGTAGGTATATAATAAGTATGTATACAGGGTGCGTGATATTTTATGTAGGTATGTGAATATGGAATAACTAAAAAAGAAACCACCTATTTCCATATATGATGTATTTTTATTTAAAGCGGGCCTTTACAATTTATTTGAACATCAATCAAGTGGCCGCCGTTATTGACCAAAGAAAACTATTCACTTTTTGCAGCGTTTCCCATCACTGTTTTTAGCGTCTCGGCATCGCGGTGTAGCTATGAGTTCGGCACGAATGTTAGCCTTCAGCTCGTCAATGGTATGAGGTTTGCTGGCGTACACTTTGCTTTTCATATCACCCCACAAAAAGAATCTGGGAGTGGTCAGATCTGGATGTCTGGGTGGCCGGCCAGTCAATGTCGTCATTTTTTGACACCACACGTCTAGGGAATTTTCGTTGCAGAAACTGCAATGTTTGATTTGCAGTGTGGCATGGCGCACCATCTTGTTTAAACCACTAACCTTCCAGACCGACCTTTTTCACACATTTGTGGGCAGATATAATGAGCCAACACCCATCGGAATGGAAGCGATAATTCCATCGACTGTTTCGCCTTCTCTGAAGAAAAATGGCCCAATGATGGTTTTGGCGCAAACGCCGGCGCAAGTAATTACTTTTTGGTCATGCAATGGTGGTGTTTCACGGATCTCGTGTGGATTCTCCGTTACCCGTTCCCCAAATGTAGAAATTTTGCTTCTTAACAGCGCCAGAGAAATGGGCCATGTCGGTCATCAAAAATCAGGTTCAGTGTCAACCATTTGAGCGACTGTTGGGCCGTATTCCAAACGATGCGGATAATCTGGCGGCGATATTCCTTAAGTCAATTGCAGTTTATATGGAAACATATGCAAATCATTCTTCAAAATGCGCCGCGAGGTGGTTCCACAGTCGCCAAAATGCTGAACGCAGTGACGATACGACACATTTGGGTTGGTGGCAACACTATCTCCTCTCTCTTACCGCTTCAACCAGTTAATTGGAACTAGAACGTCTTGGGCGTTGATGAACGGCTTGTCGATGATCTCCCACTTTCCGGTGCTTAACAAAATTCGACACCAAACAACGAACGCTTGTTGGCAGACGGTGCTTGTTGGCCACGATATTTTCGACGCATTTGAACGCGTTGAACGACTATTTTCAATGTTCCTCGTCACTATTTCGGCGCGTTGCTTCGGTGTGAAGCGACGTGGCGTTTTAAAAACATGATGATGACTCAAGTCAATCGGTTGATAAATGCTAAAATTATTCAATGTTCACATACCGACATAAAAGATGGCGCAGGCGCACCCTGTAATTGTACATACATACATATATGTAAAAACTATGTTCACAATTTCAATTTTAAATAATGTTTTGAATGTTGTTTTGAATGCTTTGGAAGTAAATTTCTTGCCCGACAAGCCAAAACATTGCCAAAATTTCATGTCATATGCTTTTATTGTTGCAAGCTTTGACATTTTTTTCTTTTATACGCTGTCTACACACAATTGTTATGTTCTATTTTATGCTATCTAATAGAAGTGTGCATATGTTTGAATGTATGTGTGTGTGAACATCAATTTGCAAATTAATTGGTAGCGATATTTCCATCAATTCCATCTGTAACAACAACAACAACAACAACAACAACAACAACAACAACAACAACAACAACAGCGATTGCAATATTGTTTGTGTGTGTGTGTGTGTGTTTGCGTGTGATAAATGTCTGTTGGCAACAGAAGCTTCAGTAGCAGCAGCAAAGACTTGCAACGTATATGTGAAGAAATAGAAAACCTTTTTAAGTACACCGATGAAGTCGAGGGGAAAGAAGAAGGAACGAAGTAGAGGAAAACATATGCAGAAATGGAAGAAATTGGTAGCAGATACACGCTTTCAATTCATTGCGCACATTGGCAACAATGTTTCTTCTTGCCCCCCTTCCTCTTCTCCGTTTCTCGTGAGCTCCCTCTCTCTCTCTCTCTCTGTCTCTCTGTTTCTTTCTGCCTTCCTCTGTGTCTACACTTTGTTTGCCTATTACCAATAAATTGCAAAGATTGAATCATCGTTCGTTTTGCAAAGTGGAACAATTCAGGCGCGTGAAATCTATGCATGGTGTAAAAAAAAGAAGGAAAATCACAAAAAAATACAAAAAATGAATTTTTAAATTGCTTGCATTTACCAACGCATGCACACATTCGTACTTGAATTCTCGTATGCAGATAGTTAAATGCATGTGTGAGCATGCCTCTGTGTGTATTTGTGTATGTGTGTGTGTGAGTTTTATGCTTTAAAAGCAAACCACAAGCATATCTAGGTACATAAATACTATATCGCATGCGTGTAAGTAATACTACACAAGAAGAAAATTCGCTCAATAACAGCAAAACGTTTGAGTTTGAATGTCAATGGTTGGAAAAAATATTTTTTTTTTTTTTCACACTGCATGCAACGATGATAGTTTTATCAACAACCAACAAATGTATCCTTGTATGCAAGTGCATTCAGCCCAGTTGGCAAAAAATATACTATAAACACATGAACATGGACGAAACGTTCATAGCAAATAAGCAAAATATTACGTACAATATTTTCGGTAGATTCCATTTCTTATATAGGCTTTGAATGGAAGAAATAGTGCCCCAATCAAGCGTTAGCCAAGTCAAATTGAAGTTTATGCATCGTCTACGAAGTTTCGTTATTCAATGAATGCTGCTTGTTTTATAGGCAGTAAACTAGTACTACGGCAAATAATGTTACGTATACGACATGGTGCCTGCACATGGTTAAGCGGTTTTTCTATAGGCACATAATTTCCATTTTGCATTTAAATACAAATGCTCTTTTAATTGTTGGTGTTGTTTTTGATCTAGCAACATCAATTCGTTATTCAAGCTTTACATTTTTATCATGCTGAAGTTTACGAACGAGCAATGTTTGGAAATTATTTAAAATTCTCAGTCGGAGATCGCAACTTTAAGTTTGAAGAAAATACTAGATTTCATCGAAAAATCATCTTTAGCGATGAAGCTGAATTTGTGAATAAGCAAAATATGCTTTAGTGGGCAGTCACCGCAGGAAAGCCTAGGCCTAGGCCGAGCTTTTCGCATCGATCTTTTTTGTTTTTTTTATTGATACATTCATACACACATGGTGTACCCCTATGTGTTGAATGGAAGGAAGATTGATAGGTGAGAGGAAGAAGGAGGGAGAATGAGAGAGTGAATGTGATCACACAGGACACCGATAAAGAGATAGGCATCGATCTGGGCCCTCAATGGGTTGTTGTGCCATTGAAAGAAGAAGGACAGCAACAACTCTACACATGTTCATCAAGACACTCCATTGCATCCACAAAAAGTGATTTTGTGGTGTGGATTTCATTAGGTACAGTACTTTCAAGAAGAAAGCAATCGGCTTTTTCGTATGAAATAATTTGAACATCAAGTAGACCTTGATTTTCAAAAAACTTGAAAAAGCACTTGAGTGTTTCGAAATACTTAAAAAAGTCGAAGGCATTTGTCCCGCATTGCAACCAACACTTTTTGGTTCACAAAAATGTGGACGACTTGCCAAATCGCAGCATTTGCAGAGCTACCTCGAAACAGGAGGACTTGGTTATAAAGAGGATTTTCGATTAGCTTCGATTATCCATATCCTTGAAAGCAGCTAAACAAAAATTGGCTCGAAAGGGCATAAATGTCTTTCTGAATACAATAAGAAACCATTTGAGGTAGTTTCAGATCCAATTTCGAGCAACGACAGTAAAACCCTTACTAACTGCAAAGCAAATTAATAAACGCCAAGAGTGGGCAACTAAACATGTGGATGACAATTGGAGCCAAGTGGTATTCACAAACGAATCCTCCTTTTGGATGACAAATACTATTAAGCGTGCTTGGTCCACTAAAGGCGGTAAGATGCTCCAGCGATCATTGAAACAACCAGGAGAGGTTCATGTTTGGCGATGCTTCACAAATTAACATGATTAATGAACATGATTAATTTGGCAAATTAATCATGTTCATGAGGAATTTGGATACCAACTTCATGACCACGATATACCGTCGTGTACTTCTGCCATCAACGGATATGTGGTTTGGGGCAGGAAGCCGAGATTGGGTTCTTCAAGAGGACAACGACCCAAAACATCGTAGTCGCTTGTGTAGCAGTTGGAAAGAGGAAGACGGCATAACTTCATTGGATTTGCCCTCACAGTCGCCAGATGCGAATCCGATCGAAAATGTTTGGGCTCCTATGAAGTTAAAACTACATGGAAAAAAGAAACGTTCAATAAATCATTTGAAACGGCTTCTTAGGGTAATATTAGGGAAGTTCAACACGGTCATATGCTGGAAAATTAGTTGATTGCATGCATTTCCGTTGTAATGAAATTACAAAGAATGGTGGCGACTGGACGCCATATTAATATATTTGCGCAATGAATAATGAATCATTTCAAGATGCTATGGAGTTTTTTTTTAAGATAATTTAATTTTTTTCAGTGACTTAAGCCGATTGCTTTCTTGTTGAAACTACTGTATGATGGCCGATCTGTTGGAGTTCGCTTTCGTGTCATGTTGGTAGACCAATTTCGGACAGAATTGGATGGACTTGACATCAGTCTGATATGATTCCAACAAGATGATGCCACTTGCCATACAGCAGGTCAAGTAATTGACCTATTGAATGGGAAGTACGGCCACTCATACGATTTACGGCCTTTAGATTTCTTTTTATGGAGTTACGTTAAGTTGGTGGTTGGTGCCAACAAGCCAACAGCAACAACGACAACAACAACAGAGGAGCTCAGGAATAATATGAAAGAGTGGAAGAGTGGTGGTAAATTGGCTCCAAAGAATAACTTACATAATTAGCTAGCACTACTACCGATGATCGGTCTTGGCCGCCACCAAAGAATAACCTTTTATTTAATTTTTGGTTGGTAAAAACTTTGGATTTGAGAGATTGTTGTGACCTTCAGTGATCTTAATTACTTTTTAATGGTGAATAATTTCTTTTCATATTGATTCACATTTTTCTAACGAGTTGGTTGGCTTGGTTGTTGGTTGTTGATTGAAGTGGTGATTCGATCCACGAGTCCAACTAGCACTACCACGCCATTTTGTTGCACCATACTCGTATCCAACTAGTTAATTATGCAATTTGTTTGAATAGTAGCTCAGTGAGACCCAGACCAATCGGTTTAGAAACCTGTGCAGATCATTGATGTTTATTCGGAGAGTTTCTCAAAGTTGTTGAAGAGAGATTTTCCTAAAGTAAGCACATCTTCTCCTTCCGGAAGGCAGGGCTTAAGCAGAGGAAGTGAATCGACAGTTTCCTTTTGCCTCTGTTTTGATTACAGCTCTGACAGTATGTGTCATGAGGGATTCCCAATTCGGCTGCATACTCTTCAATAGGCCTTGGCATCTGGCCTGATGACTGCTAGAGACTGCTAGCATTGTTATTTGCTTAAGATTGTAGCTAGACCACAGCTAAACCTATTATTCTTGCATGTTGTAAGATTTTTCCATCTACAATTCTGCATTTTGAAGAAATTTTATAGTAATAGCTCTCTTGACCGTACTACTTAAGTACATAAGTGGTGTGAATACCAATTCGGCAAGAGCTGCCCTCATGCCAGCCCGTCAAAGATTACCCTCTATAATTCGATGACCCTGGTACGCAGATTAGGGCTCCTTAAGGCTCCTTTCTTCTACTTTGTTCCACCAGGTTAGAGGTTTTCACGGTTAAGCTCAAAGAGTGGATCGTGGCTTGGCTTTTGATAGATAGCGATTTGCTTGGTTTTGTTCTTGTATGATCTATGAACTACCTTTTATTTTGAGAATTTGGTTACTCTCCAAATATCCTACTGGGTTATTTTAAGACCTGTGGTAAACAAAGACAAAATGTGTAACATTTTACTACCTTCCTTGCGTGCGACATTTTTATGTATTAAAAAGTTGCAACCACAAATATTTACGTTTTTCCCCCTGCTAATGCCAATATCGCAGTAGCTGTTGAACCAAAAGTGTGCGGCAGGGGAAAGAGGGATCACTACACGTTCATATAGATTTTTAATTCTATGGTCAACACACAATAGATTCAGGTGTTGAAGTAATCCGATTTATATTCAGGTTTTCTCTTTTCTCTTTTCTCTTTTCTATTTTTTATTTTTTTACTTTTACTTTTAACTATGATGCATTACACTGTCTGACAAAAGTCGACTAACAGAGATAAATAATACAATAATTCTGCCACGCCTCCAACACAATATCTAGAATGTATACAATAAAGCAAATAAAAAAATATATTGGCATTGGATATTTTTTTCATTATAGTCCTATTTAACCTGATTGGCATTGAAAGCTTTATTGCTAATGCTCAACTAAATTCATAAGCAATGAAAATTTCAAAGCTAATGCTGGTTCAATGTCATTTCCATTTAAAATGCTAATGCTAATGCTTGGATCAGCTTCATTTTCATTTAACATTTTAGTTCTATTGTTAGTCCAGTTTCAATGCCATTGTTAATTTTAATGAAAACCATTGAAGTGAAATTCATTAGCATGGAAGATTTTCTGCTATGGATAGCTAAATTCATTGAGGTAGATAAATTTAATCCGGATGCTAGTGCGATTTTAATAGCATTGATTATCTTAAAGCTAATTAAATTGCAATGGCATTGAAAACTTGAATGCAAATCCTAATTCAGCGTCATCGCCATTGAGATAAGTAAAACTAATGCCAATTTATCTGCATTGGCATTGATCAATTTTAGTTTAAAGCTAGTTCACAGTGTGTTGCACAGTGTGTTGCACAGTGTGTTGCACAGTGTTTTTGTTTTTTATTTTTACCTCGAAATTCTTTGATCTACTTGTATTTTATAATGCAATTATCTCACCCGCAAGCTCTACGAAATATAAGCTTCTATATAGCTTCGTATAATGTTGAATGGAAAATGCATAGCCAGTTACTTCTCAGTAACTAAGTAAGTACATAAACAAAGAAGATAGAAACGTTGAGCTCATGCAAGTTTAAGCAGGAAATCATTAAATTGAAAGTGTGTTTGCGGTCACAAATTATGCGCATTAATAAGAAATGTGAAACTAGAAGAGGTTGGGGGGCCTGGGGCGTAGGACACAAAGTAAAGTTCGTGACAGTCGCAGGTGCATCCATGGTCGATCCTTGCTCTTCTAAGTCGACACACAGCTTCCTCGTGGAGTCCCCTGGATAGCGATCTGACAACCGTCAGTGAGTTAACTAATGTGTGCGGTGGGCTTCTTCATGGCCTTGAATGAATGGATGTGCGTCGGGCTTGGAAACCACCACGTCAAAATATTTCCCAATGAATCCTCAAACAAAGCCTCGGAACGATGAGCTGTATGAGCTGTACGCCGACACTGACATAGTCAAACGTATAAAAATCCAGCGGCTGGGTCATGTTGAGCGAATGGAAGAAAGCGCTCCGGCTAGAAGGATGTTTTATTCGAACCACGCTGGAGGAACACGCAGAAGGGGAAGAGTCCTAATCTCCGTCGGAAGGACCAGGTGCAGGGCAACCTGACTGCACTTGGCCTTATCAACTGGCGCCAGCGCGCGCATAGCAGAGGCGACTGGCAAAGTTTTGTAGAGGCGGCCAAGACCGATCATCGGTTGTATTGCCAGTTAAGTAACTAAGTAGAAACCAGAAGAGGACGACTCAATAAATATTTTGGAATATTTAATATGAGTGTCTCCGCTGGATATTTCAAACGCTTATTACATTCATGCCCTCGTCCTTCATTACCATTAACCTCGCTCCTCATGCACGTGGCATAGTTAAATATTTAGGTACTTCAATCTCATTCCTTGCTACCAAGCCTCAAGCCTGCAGTCAATCGCAGTTCACTGTTCGCTTTTAGCACATATTAGCGCTCATAAATTATAAATTAAAAATTTACAACAACAACAACAACAGCAACATTATCAGTCTGTGCATTTATTAATATCCTCCTGCCCTTAAACCCTGGCAATCCTGGCAGTATGTAGTCAGACACGGCTTGCACTGCTTCATAATCATTATAACTAAGAAATTGATGACTCAATGACGATGGCGATGGCGATGGCGATGGCGATGATGATGATGATGATGATGATGATGATGATGATGATGATGATGATGATGGCGATGATGATGATGGCGATGATGATGATGATGATTGTGGTGCTTGTGTTTAAGCTAAAGAGTGAATTGAAAGAATATGTATGTATGTTTTTGTGCTGTATTTATGCGTGTGTGTTTGTGTGTGTGTGTGTATGTGTGTGTATGTGTGTGTGTGTGTGTGTAAATCGAAACGAGCTGGTTGCCGCTCCTTCATTGTAATTAAATGACAAAATAATTTCTTTTTTATATCATAGAAATGATGTGGCAATTATTATATGCCGCACTCACACTTGCAACAATTTTTTAATGGAAATAGAAATTTAACAACAATTTCAGAAAATTGTAATTACGATTTATGAGTGTAGAATGTGAGAGAGCTTTTTCTCTTCCTCTCCATTCGCCTAAAGATATAATTAATACAACTCCGATTGCGACTCTAACCCAATATGCAAAGCAAAATCTCGAAAGCCTAATGCACTACAATTTACTAGGATTCCTTTTTTCAAAATGGGTCTCTCTCACGATACTACCTCCAGGTATTTCGCTTAAAGGCTGTCACAGCATTTCCTTTCAACATTCAGTTGCTTGGTTGCCATTCTCGATGAAGCGAAATCGTTCTCAGTTTGTAAAAGTGCTCTCCGCTTAATGTGATTCGCAGCATTTTCGCTGCGATCTATAATAGACCTCTCGTTATGCCGGTTGGCGTAGCTAGTGTGCATGCTTGCTTTACACTGGACTGTGCTCTCCGGTGGGTTCAACTGTTGAACTATTACAGGGTGTTTTTTGTTAGAAGTGTGGTTTTCAAGAAGAAATAAAACGCACATAATTTAATGTTATGGCCAAGAATTTAGCAGCTTTATTATAAACACAAGGATTTGCCATTATGTTTTAAAAACGATTTTGGGTAAGTGGCCGCCGCGGCTGGTTCGAATAAATTCCAACCGAGAAGCCCAATTTTCGACCAGTTTTTGCAGCAATTGGGGCCGTACGTCAGTAATAACGCGCCGAATATTCTCGTCCAAGGCGTCAATCGTCTCGGGCTTATCTGCGTAGACAAGCGACTTCACATAAACCCACAAAAAATAGACCAGCGGTGTTAAATCGCACGATCTTGGAGGCCACGCCACAGGCCCACGACGCGAGATAATGCGCTCACCAAAAGTTTCCTTCAATAAATTGATTGTTTCGTTGGCTGTGGCATGTAGACGGCGATCTTGTTGGAACCAAAGGTCGTCCACATCAACATCCTCCAAATCAGGCACGAAAAAGTCACATCATGGCTCTATAGCGTTCTCCATTGACTGTAACATTATGACCGGCTTCATCTTTGAAGAAATATGGACCAATGATTCCCTCTGCCCATAGAGCACACCAAACAGTGCCTTCTTGAGGATGTAATGGCGTCTCAACAATGGCTTGGGGATTATGATCACTCCAAATGCGACAATTTTGCTTGTTAACGTACCCATTCAAACAAAAGTGAGCTTCATCGCTGGCCATCTCGTTTTGGGCCCATTCACCGAACGTGCTACGCGCTTGACGGTCGTTCGGATTCAATTCTTGCACGAGTTGGATTTTATAAGAACGCAAACCCAGATCCTTCCGCAAAATCTTCCATAAAGTGGATGGGCACAGCTCCAATTGTTGCGCGCGATGGCGGATAGACTCATTTGGGTCTTCTTCGATACTCTGCTCCACAGCAGCAATAGCGTCTTCGGTGCGCATTGTACGCCATCTCTGAGGATGCGCATTATCCACTAGAGTAAACGTGGTGCGAAACCGATCCATGGTTGCTCGAATAACCGACTCTGCTGGGCGATAATGTCGACCGAATATTGGACGCAGCGCGCGATGCGTCGCGCGAATCGAACCATTATTTTGGTAATAAATTTGCACGATTTGCAAACGTTGTTCAGGATTAAGTCTATTCATTATGAAATGGCAAACCAAACTGAGCATAAATCAAGTGACAGCTGCCACAAAGACCAACTCCGAAAAAAGTATTGCCAGATTGAAAACCACACTTCTAAAAAAAATACCCTTTACATAAGATTAATAATTTTGCGAGAAAAAAGAAGGAAAATGAAAGAAAAAGAGCGTCAGCATAAACTTATGAATAGGTGATAATAGAGTAGAAAATCGAATAACTACAAGAACGCAGAAGCACAGCAGTTATTGCTTCGGCTACTCTCCCTTTCCCGACCATCAGAGCAGAGATACTCTCTCCAACGCAACCAAATCCACCTAAAGGTCCAACAACAAATTCGCTATGTTTGCTTAGCTACTCTTTATTCATTATGCATGAGTCTTCATTACTAACATTATTTGAGAGAGAGAGAGAGAGAGAGATCTTACGATCCACTAAAACATAATCCTTCAAATTAATACTAGAAATTAGGGGTATTCATTCGATTAATATTCTAAACATGATTCATCTATAAATTTGCGTTTAAATTAAGGGAACTTTAAGAAAACGTTATTAAACTGTAGAAATGTAACCAACCAAAATTACGATATAAATAATAAAAGAAAGTATGTGGTTTTACTTCCATTTACTTGTGTCATCTCATCATGAGCGTTGAGACTCAGGCAACCGTGTTGGAAGACCCTGTAGTCCCACTAATTCATGTAGTGATAATGATCGGAATAGGTTCAGATAAATGTGAATGTGTGTTTCTTCTGCTTCTGTAGACTGAAGACCAAATGTGTGTAAATGTTTAATGTAAGACGGGTGCATGCGAAAACGCACTCCCTGTATGTGTGCCTCCACGTAGAGTGTGGATCGCGTTGCAGTACTGCTCCGCTAAGATTGCTTGCGCGAATCTTGTCCACCGATGTAAATCTAACCTTAAGTTGTCGACATGATCCAAATAAATCTAAACATATGTACCATATGTATACAAACAAAAATTTTAGTTTGAGCAAGTTCATCCGGTCCAAACACAAATAGGAGTTTCGGCGAAGTTTTCGGCAGATCTTCTTCCTCAAAATTTGAGTAATTTTTTACTTTGTTCGAATTAAATCAGTTTTGTACGAGGCAATAATTCATTTTCATTATAAGAATGGAATTATTTGAATGCGAAACCACATTGCGAAACAATAGGTACTGAACACGTTGACCTCTTTGATTTCCCTCACACCCATTCATCATTTATTTATCTGAAAAGCTTCGTCATAAGCCATTTGAACCACTAACAGACCGAGATGTCAGGAAAGGAAGGTTTTGGAAGATCTTCTAATTGTTTTGTTTCGCTACAACAACGCAACGACGTTATATGGATGCGAAACTTAAAAGCGAGGGTCCCTGTTAGATAATAGAACATTTTAAATGCGGAGCGAGATGATTAAGTGTTTAGTTAACCTTCTGAAGGACTGACGGAAATAACTTTTGATTAAGCCCCAACTTGCGGAAATCTTAACAGGCTTTCTGTATTCAATTCCATAATTAATTTACTGCTGATATGTTCATAATTTTTGTTAAATATTCCAAAACATTTTCGAATTAAATTTCAGATTTACTTCCATCTCTGGTTTTTATCTTTATCCACTTTTACGATAATAATCGACGTAATAAGAAAATTAATAAATTGAAATTGTTGTCATTTCGTTGTTGTTGTTGTTGTTGTTGTGTTGTTGGTGTTATTTACACTGCTGCGTATTGCCATTTGCTAACTAAATAATGAATATTGTTTACATATTTCCTTAGCCGCAATTCTCCTTAAGACAACATATTTGACTTATGCTCTCCCCTCTTGCCATTGCATGAGCTTACGTTTACTTCATACTTGATGCGCCATTTGGCCTTAATCGTTAAATTATGTACGTAACACAGTCAATAATTAAATTTATATACATAAGCAATTTTAGATAATTGGTATTTGCTTTGGGAAGTGAACTTCTTGTTTACATTTTCAAAGCCTAAACAATTATTAAATGATTTTGTCAACGTTTTCTCACTTTCGTTTTGTTGTTGTTTTATGTATTAATGTTCAAGTTACGTGGAATTTTGCTAATTGATGATATTTGCTATTCAACTAATTTGTTTAAGTTTTATGTATTTATTTTCCGATTGGTGGGGAGGCATTTTTCTTCGAGTGTGGAGTGAAAATGAATCGTACTTACTTCCAAGAACGATTTGTAACTTCTGAAATTGAAGCTGTGCTGTGAAAAGCGTGACAATGGAAACATATTTTAATATTAATCTTCTGTGGTATTCAGATACAGGGTAAAGCTTTTTGTGTGTCCCCCTTGCTGCAGTAAGTTTGGCTACGTTAGGACTGCTGTCATTGGTCTGATAAATGGGTCTGGATTTCGTTTGAGCTTATGTATAAATGCAAGGATGAAGACGGAAATCTGGTGACAGATGTTTAGGGCATAATGAGATTATGCGGGGAGCACTTTTCGCAGCTGCTTAATGGCGACGATGGCAATAGTACCGCCACTGCGGAATCTACTCAGGAAACCCCAATCCCTGACGGCGTTGAAGTGACGCCGTCCGACTTAACAGCCATCGCTCGGCTGAAAAACAATAAGGCAGCAAGTGCAGTTGGCTTGCTTGCTGAGTTGTTTCAGACCGGAGGCGAAGAGCTCACAAAACGCATGCATGAGCTTCTATGCAGAATATGGTCGGATGAAAGCATACCCAGTGATTGGAACCTCAGCATACTCTGTCCAATCTATGAGAAAGGTGATTCCACGATCTGCGCCAACTACCGTGGGCCGTGGGATAAGCCTTCTTAATATTGCATATAAGGTTCTATCGAGCGTACTGTGCGAAAGACTGAAGCCTATCGTCAACAAACTGATTGGACCTTATCAGTGTGGCTTCAGGCCTGGTAAATCCACCATCGACCAGATATTCACACTACGCCAAATCCCGGGAAAAGACCCGAGAAAAACAGATCGACACCCATCATCTATTTGTCGATTATAAAGCCGCCTTCGACAGCACGATTAGGGATCACTTGTATGCCGCAATGTCTGATTTTGGTATCCCTGCAAAGCTCATTCGTCTTTGCAAAATGAAACTGACCAACACCACCAGCGCAGTAAAAATTGGGACAGACCTCTCCGCACCATTTGATACCAAAAGAGGTTTCAGACAAGTTGACTCCCTATCGTGCGATTTCTTTAACCTTATGCTCATGCGGGAGAAAATAATTTGAGCTGCGCACATCGACATCTCTGGCACTATCTTCTACAAGTATAAATTTTACTCTGAGCTGTGGTATACATTTGATCTGATTTTGTGCCCAATTCTAGTGTGAATGTAAGAAAGAGTGTGGTGTTCGAGCACATGATGGATGGATGGATGGATGCGAAGAAAGCCGAGAACCTGACCTACGAGTGCAGGACAGTTCTCAAGCACTCAGGCTATGTAGCCAAATTGTTCTTAAGGCCTAGGAAAAGAAGAAGGGGTGACAGCAAGTAAGGGTGACTACTCAGAAGATCGCAGAAGGGGAAGGAGTGAACTTTGTCCATTCCTGTGACATCGAAACCCAAAATGCGACATCTCGTTCTGCACATAGAAATGATAAAAAATTTCTTTCTCGTATCGAAATCTAGTTGGTAGTAGCAAATGTGTGAGTTTATTAGTCACAAAAGTTTGATTGAGTTTGTGCTTCCACGTGTAAACGCAAGGTAAAGTTTTGCAAATTTGCGACCTTCTAAAGCTTAAAGCGTTTCCCGTTTGTGAACATTAAAATCTCATGCTGAAAAAAACTTGAAAAGCTTTTAGCTCGCAAGCTTAAGAAATCGCATCACTGTTTAATCTAACAAAAATTCAAGCACACTTAACCCATTTCGACAAATTTTTCATAATACACAGAAATGAGTTCCGTAAATGACCCGTAAACGATGCAACGATACATAGTTTAAATAACTGGGGAAACATTTAGTAGGACTGGAACTAAATAAATGAAATATCAAGTGTCGCAAATGAGTGCAAGTAAAGTTGCTTCTCATCTCGATTTGTTAGCTTAATGCTCTCAAATAATCAAATGATTAATTAGCTTTAAGCAAAAAGTTTCAATAAAGATAAACTGAAAATTCTGTGCTGGCTGGGGACAAATATGTAAAGCGGAGCAGAGCGAGTGTGATGCTATTGTATGCCAATGTCAATGCCAATGCCACGCCATTTCATTTTATAAGCGAGATTTTAATGGCATCATTATTTAAACATGATTTTTGTGGATTAACTACCGAGTAGCAGTAGAGCTTGCCTTGGCATTCTCCTGTACTGCATGAAGTAAATGAAGCAATGTAAATTGAAGCGAAATAAAGTAAGCGAGTGTTTATAAATTACACTTCTATTAGGGTAAAAGATTTTTATTGATGAATTACTGTGTTTATGCACATTTTATGAAATTGAAAATGCTTGTCTGTTTAACGTTCTTCTTTTCCGCAGTGTATTGTTCTGCATTGTTGAGATTGTTCACGGTTTTGGGAGAGACGGTGAAAATAAATTCATGTACAAATATAACACGCACAACATGAGTGGATGCGAAAAGCTCGGCCTAGGCCCTCCATGGGCTGTTGTGCCATTAAAAGTATGTAAGTAAGAAAATAAATTGTTTGAATTTTTGTTTACCATGGAAGAAAGAGAGTGTGTAATTTATTTGAAAAGTTTGAGATAAACTAAAAAATACGGTAGAATTTTGCAGGTGGCAGCTCTGGCTGTTTTAAAAAATATTAGCTGGATGGCAAGGAGAAAGTTAACGAATTACTTATGTGCACTCTCTTATTTGTCTGTCTCCTTGTTTCCCTATTTGCTTGTATAAATTTCATATACCATATACACCAACAACAACATCACCAAGAAAACAGTTACCCTGTGTGCTTGCATGCCTTATTTCGCACTCTCTTATATGTATTCGCTCTGTGCTCACAAATATTTTCACACCAACAACAACACCACTAAGAATGCAGTTAAGCGCAACGTTGGACGACGGGAAATTACCGTTGGCTACCCGATGTCAAAACTGAATCGCACTTCAACGTATGAAATGTGGCAAAGAGTTGCGGCGGGACGGGTTCCCATTGAATTCGATTTATTTCTATTTGTATCATCGGGCATCGAGGCACGGTTACATTTAATATATGATATATGTATTACAAAACGAAAACGACAAAACGAAATACCTTGTGTCAACAAACAAAGAGTCACGTCATCTTGGACAAAAAGGCCACTGTTGACAACCACACTTTTGAAGTCGTCAAGGATTTCGTATGTCTAGGATCCAGCATAAACACCAACAATAATGTCAGCCTTGAGATCAAGCGGAGACTAACTCTTGCCAACAGGTGTTACTACGGGCTCAGTAGGCAATTGAAAAGTAGAGCCCTCTATCGACCGATGAAAACAACGCTCTATAAGTCCCTCATCCTTCCCGTCCTAATGTATGGCACAGAGACGAGGCTATTGACCATCAATGATGAGAGGCTGTTAGGAGCATTCGAGAGGAAGATACTCCGTAAGATCTACGCTGATACTGACATAGTCAAGCGTATAAAACTCCAGCGGCTTCGCTGGCTGGGTCATGTTGAGCGAATGGAAGAAAGCGCTCCGCTCCGGCTAGAAGGGTGTTTTATTCGAACCACGGTGGAGGAGCACGCAGAAGAGGACGTCCTAATCTCCGTTGGAAAGACTAGGTGCAGGGCAATCTGACTGCACTTGGCCTTATCAACTGGCGCCAGCGCGCACATAGCAGAGGTGACTGGCGAAGCTTTGTAGAGGCGGCCAAGACCGATCATCGCTTGTAGTGCCAGCTAAGTAAGTAAGTACTATATATGTATTATTGACAATTTGATAATTTATATTACATAACAATTCGAATAATTCAACAAATTCTAAAATTAATTTAAATTATTAAATAACATATTCGCTAGTATAAAGCAACAAAAAGTAATTCTCTTCTACATAAAAAATCGCAATTAATAACCTTCATCCGACGCAAATATGTTAGTGCAAACGGATTCTCCGACATTAAGTGATCAGTTGTTTGCTCACCGTCGGATAGATTCCCGTCGTCCGATGCAATTGTGGGTAGAAATTTACGTGGTGTGTTGAATTTCTCTCTCTCTGCTTTTCGCTCTAAGCTTATACATTTTATGTACAACAACAACACTCCTGAGAATCCAATACTCATTTGTGTTTACGACTCTTTGCACACACACACACAATGATGTAGAAAAAAAATCACCATATTTTCGAAATAACTTCACTAGGGTGGTCTTTATACATATAACTAGAACATATTTTACACTGATATGAACTCATTTCCGCAATCCTATGAAGTTCGCTTTAAGCGGAAACTACGGTACAATTAAGCCGGAATGATTTTTTTCCAATGCCTGAATCTCCTGTTATCACACAAAACGAACAAACAATCATTTTATTCACATTTATATCTGTTTATTTCAATTTATTAGGGTAAAAAGGACACACACGTTTAACTTAAAATATCACACACACATTCAAATATCTTCATATGCACAACATAAATAAAAATAATCCTTTTTCAATCATTTTGTCTCATGACAATTTCAAGTTAAGTAATTTCCCAGCTCAATTATCGTTTATTGAAATACAATACAATAAAAAATAATATTATCTAAAGCCTGCAAGAAAAAAACAAACAGAAAGGCATAAAAACTCTTTTTGCAACAATCGAAACTTAAAAGCTTAATCCTACCACTGCCGTTCCATTTCTTTTACATTTCTTCCCGGCATCCTGATATTTCCACTTTGATTTAAGCTTCCTTTGATTTTGGCGTGCGGTCCCTCGGGTAAATGAGCGATTTTGGAAATATGTAAATTTACCTTTTTCTCGTTACATACTCACGTAATCACTTATTTGTTTGCTTGAGTTCATGTACTTTCGATCAGAGATTTGTCAATATCCCCCAAAAATATTGTGCATTTGATGAAGGTCACATAGACAGTGCCGAGTAAAACTTTAACCGAGATAAGTAGAGTCGATCGTGTTTCGACACTAGTTTCAATGAAGTAATTTCAGAATTTCTCTGCATCATGTTTGTGTTTATCAAGGCCATAACTTTGTAGACTAAGAAATTCAAGATATTTACTCAAACCTTTCAAACTGAGACTTCAGTTAGCAGTATACAATTCCACAGTCGTTCTAATCAAACAATACCACATAGTAAGAAAAAGGAGTCCCACTCATGTCCTGACTTTTGCTCGCCACTGTATGCAAAACTGCTAACGTGTCAACAGATTTCAATTTTAAATTGAATTTCGATACTCAAATTATACCTACCAAAGACAACCAGCTGAAAGTCTCAAATAAAAATGTAAATCAAATGTCTTATTAACTCTGTCGGACTGTTGTCCACTGTCCCTCTCTCGCTCTCTCCCACTACCTTTCTCTCTCTCTCTCCCACTCTCTTTCCGACGCTCATTATCCTTCACTCATTTGCTTCATCTTTCCGTTTGATATTTCCAATTGACAGTTAAACTTCATTTACATGCAATTGCTGTAAATACATCGTCTATGAATTAACGAATTGATTTGGAATTGGCTGTTAGCAGTTGGAAATGTGTGTTGGAATTGAACATTGCAGTATCCATGTCATGTGTAACGCTTGTCTGCCGCTTGTGTGCCTTGTTTAATTACTTTTGTACACATCAAGCACCAAGAGTATGGGGAAATTTTGTGTTTATCAAATTAGTTTCAGTTCTTAATAAACTAGCAATTCGATCGAATTAACTTGTTCCAGCTAAAAACTGTTTGTGTGTTTAGGAAAAACTGTTTTGCCTTTAGTAGAAGGCAATAAAGTGAAAAGATGGTTTTCAAGATGAAAGAAGTCTAGATGAAGGTGCTAAGTATTCTTGCTCTATTGCCAGCAGCTTTGATGTTGTGTTCATAGCACCGAAAGTTGTTTTCAGAAAATACTATGTTTTATGTCATTAGTTAAAATAAGCTACGAAAAATTAGCATTGCCACGAACCTCGAAGCTTTTTGGTAGTTTCTATTCTAACATTTACATTCCGAAGTCACTAGATGGCGTAGATGTGTAATAAGTATGTGGATAAGTATGTGGATTTCGGTTTAGTGGATTCTCAATTATGCTCAGTGTACGATATCTAAACTGGGCTTAATTCACATAAACGCACACTTATTAAAAGTATACGAGTGCCAGCACTTGCTTTTAACTATTAATTTTACTTTGTGAAACTTTTCGATTTATTGTATTTTCAGTGCAATTAAGCGAATTTTTTTTTGTAATTGCTTTCATTGTTAAAAATACCAAGTAACACAAAAAAATCACTTCCCTGGGAGCTTTTGCTTTATTGAAATTTCGATGCAATTAAACAAATTTTTTTTTTACTTTCTTTATGTGCAAAATTAACCATGAATATCTTAAGATCACTTCCTAGGTAGTTTTAGCTCTATTAAATTCTTGGTGCAATTAAGCGGGTTTTTTTTTATTTCCTCATGTGCAAAATTGACCATGAATATCTTAAAATCACTTCCTTGGAAGTTTTCGCTGTATTGAAATCTTGGTGCAATTAAACGGGTTTATTTCAAAGTTTTTTTATGTTCAAAATTAACTATGAATATCAAAATATAACTTCTCTGGAAGTTTTCGCTTTATTGAATTCTCGGTGCAATTAAGCGGTTATTTATGTTATTTATGAATTGCTTTGGTAGCCAAGTGGATCATTGCTTCGATTCTTTGACATCAGTAAAAGTGAGTCAATTAAGCCGAAACTAATGTAACTGTAAAGGTCGCTGTGGAGTAGTTGGTATAGTACGTGCTACGCAGAGTGTCCCGGGTTCAAATATCGGCACAGGTAAAAATCGAAAAGTAGAAAAAAACTATTTTTCTATATGGCACCGCTCACCTCTTGGCAGGCTATGGCAAACCTAGAAGAGTAAACATTGCCTACTAAAAGCTTTTCACTTCGCCATTCGGAATCGGCATAAATTTGTAGATCTCTTCCGTTCATGTACAAATATGTATATCACGCACAACCTAAGAGGATCCGCAAAACTCGGCCTAGGCCCTTAATGGGCTCTTGTGCCACTAAAAGAATTTTGTGTTTAATTCCTTTGCTATCAAAAAAAAAAAAACGTTTTGTGGCGACATTTCCAGAGCAACAGTAATTAAGCGCATTCATATGTTTATGTATGTATGTATGTAGTGATCTGTAGTGGTATACGAGCACCCACATATTACACATCTACGCCATCTAGTGACGTCGGAATGTAAATATTAGAATAGAAACTACCAAAAAGCTTCGAGGCTCGTGGCCATGCTAATTTTTCGCAGCTATTTTAACTAATGACATAAAACATAGCAACATCTGGAAACTACGAAGAGCTCTGGAATGTCCGTGATGGCGATGAAAACTGTGTGACTGCATACGACTGCAGCAGCGGAATAGAGAGAGTCACAATGCTGCTCTCTTAGTGCAAGCACAGAGTGCCTATATGTAATAGAATTGTGAAGTAATTTCTAAGTGTTTTGTTAAGTGGTTAATTAAATAAACGTACAATAATTTATTTTTAACACAATCCAGTGATCGAACCTTTTCATTTGTTGAGAATAAATAATTACAACAATATGTATTCCATACGTTACTTGTTACTAGAAAGTAAAATAAATATCAACGAAAATATTTCTTTCACTTTTCATAGACAACTTTACAGCCTCACGGGGAATTTTCTTTTTCTTGCCATTGAAAGCAAAACTTAATATGAATAAAATATTTCCTTCAGAGAGATAAGAAATTTTCTTTCATCTTTCATCTAACATCAAAACATCAAGCTTTGTGTTTTTATTAGCGTTCATGCTAGAGTGAATCGTAAGAGTAAATAAAAGTGAAAAACGACAAAAGTTGGTATCTTTTCACTACTCTTTCCTCCGTCTCTCCCTCTTTCTTTGCATCACTCTCTCATACAATATTTTTAACTACGTACTTTTAGTTTTACAACAACGCACTTGCAGCGGAGAACTGAATGCTTCCTTGCTTTCCACTATGACAATGTTTCACAGTATGTCACTAGTTTAGAAGCTCTTACAATGCGCTAACAAAAGTAGTTGCTTCAAATTTCATTGAGCTAATGACACAGAGAGCGGAAGCGTGTCACGAGAAGGGGGTGAAATGACATTTCCTGTTGAATATTTTTCTTGACAATAATTTGTCTGTGCAGTTGTTCGAGCAAAAAATAAAATAATTGTTAAAATATTGTGATTTACTTTTGTACTTCTCAGAAAAAAAGAGAAACTAAAAAACTCTAATTAAAGGCGTTAGTTAGAAAGGTAACATGAGAGTTCTTTGGGATTTCGGATTTTGTAATTGAAAACTTATTCACTGAATAGCAAAAAGTACCACCTCGCCATTTACTATAGGCAATTAGTGGCAGTCAGAATCAGTAGAGAGCAACCTGGGGGATTAACAGCCAAATTCAGATTTTCAACAGAACGCATTCAAAGCAAAATACAAACCAAAATTTGGACAAAAATTTAGACCAATCTCAAATCGAAAATTAGGGGGGAAAAAATGAGACTAAAATGAGACCAAAATTCGAAGTAAAAGGAGAAAAATTTGAACACAAAATCAAACTAAAATTTAGAACAAAATTCAAGTGAAAATTCAAGTGAAAATTCAAGTTAAACTCACTCCAAAACTCAGACTAATTTAAGACCCAAAATCTGATCAAATTCCGAACAGAAAACACAAAAAATTAGATAAAAATCCTCCACAAAAATCCATTTAAATTTAGACCATAATTAAGAATTAAATTAAGACCAAAAAAACCAAATTATATTTCAAATCAAGTTCAAACCTGAAATCACATAAAATTTGGGCCGACTAAAATTCTCACCAAAATTTTAACTAAAAAAATATAAATATTAACTAAAATTCAGCCCAAATTTAGACCGCAAAAGGACACAAAAGTTTAGACCAAAAATTAGAAGATCAATATTTTGAACAGAACTCAGACTAGAAATCAAATCAAAATTTATACCAAAAATTTAGACCAAATGTTAGACCAATTTCAGAGGAAAAGTTAAATGAAATTTAAAAAAACTTATAAAAAAAAATACCAAAAATTACAACAAAATCGTACCGAAACTTTGCAGAACTTCTGAAACTTCTGACCAGAACTCATAGGGGTACACCCTGAGTGTTGAATGTATAAAAAAAATAATATTTATACCAAAAATTAGGCCAAATGTCAGAAAAACTTTCAGATGAAAAGTTCGATGACAATTCAGATTAAATTCACACCAAAAATCTAATCAAAATCTCTGCCCAAAACTTAGACCAAAAGCTGATCGATATTTAGACCAAATACGAACAAAAATTCACACCAATATTCACACAATTTTTCACTAAATTTCACACCAAAAATCTAATCAAAATTTCTGCCCAAAACTTAGACCAAAAGCCAATCGATATTTAGACCAAATACGAACAAAAATTCACACCAATATTCACACAATTTTTCACTGAATTTCACACCAAAAATCTAATCAAAATTTCTGCCCAAAACTTAGACCAAAAGCCAATCGATATTTAGACCAAATACGAACAAAAATTCACACCAATATTCACACAATTTTTCACTGAATTTCACACCAAAAATCTAATCACAATTTTTGCCCAAAACTTAGACCAAAAGCCGATCGATATTTAGACCAAATATGAACAAAAATTCACACCAATATTCACACAATTTTTCACTAAATTTCACACCAAAAATCTAATCAAAATTTCTGCCCAAAACTAAGACCAAAAGCCGATCGATATTTAGACCAAATACGAACAAAAATTCACACCAATATTCACACAATTTTTCACTAAATTTCACACCAAAAATCTAATCAAAATTTCTGCCCAAAACTTAGACCAAAAGCCAATCGATATTTAGACCAAATACGAACAAAAATTCACACCAATATTCACACAATTTTTCACTGAATTTCACACCAAAAATCTAATCACAATTTTTGCCCAAAACTTAGACCAAAACCCGATCGATATTTAGACCAAATATGAACAAAAATTCACACCAATATTCACACAATTTTTCACTAAATTTCACACCAAAAATCTAATCAAAATTTCTGCCCAAAACTAAGACCAAAAGCCAATCGATATTTAGACCAAATACGAACAAAAATTCACACCAATATTCACACAATTTTTCACTGAATTTCACACCAAAAATCTAATCACAATTTTTGCCCAAAACTTAGACCAAAAGCCGATCGATATTTAGACCAAATACGAACAAAAATTCACACCAATATTCACACAATTTTTCACTAAATTTCACACCAAAAATCGGACAAGGTTTCAGACGAGAAAATTAAGACCAAATGAAGTTCGCAAATTAAAGTAAAATTTTTACCAAAAGTAGACCAATTTTGCGATAAAACCTCAGGCCAAAAATTTAACCTAATTCACAAAACTATTTACTACTTAAATATCCACTTAAAATTTTACTACCACAAATTCTACACGTGCTGCTTAAGCACATCAAATTTGTATAAATAATTAATTCATTTGTTTTTAAGAAAATCAATTTTCATTTAAGTTAAGGAACATGAGTGTTTCATACAACACATATGAAAATATGAAACGAACCGCAAATCATTAGTAAAAAAATAAAACAAAAATAATTTCCACAATATTTACAACGGCGTCATTTGCGAGTTCATACTCACACATGTAAGCTTCAATGCAGGGACCACATTCCCCCGTCCCTTCCCCTTCCCGTTGCCGTGACTCCGCACTTGCCTAAATCAACAACAATGAAATGCTGTAAAATTAATTGAATTTTTTTGCGTCGTTTTTCCTTTTTATTGTTTGTTTGTTGTATTTTTCAAGTTGACATTCTTGCCAAGCTTGAGTTACGACGTTCCACCAGCAGTCACACTCAAATGTTAGTTCGAATGTAAACAAACAAATAAACACAAGAAAAATGGATGAAGGCAGAGGGAAATATGCAGGATGTAAGGAAAGAGTGAAAGAGCGGAGTGGAAAAATCACTTGATAATATTTTCTAAAACGCGATTTACTACTTACATTCATACTAAATACGGACGCGAACACGAACACGAACACGAACACACATGAATACATTTATTTATTATATGCATGTGGGAGTGTGAGTGCGAGTGTACGTGTGTGAATGTATAAGTATGCCACACAAAATTATAATAAATTTTTAAGCATTTTCAGTTCAAAAAATAAAAGACCGTATTTGTTTTGTGATTTATTTAGTTAAGTAGATTTCATTTTTCTTCTCTATTCTCTCTTCTAATTTTGGGGTGTGTATATTTGTAAGCATATTGTTGTTGCATGTAGTTGTTGGTTACCATTGTTCCAATGCATCGCCATGCTTTTGGTACAATGAGAGAGCATATACAAGAAGTACAGTAGAAAAACAAAAAAAAAAAAAAACACAACAACCAACAATGAGCAGCAACAACAAACATGTCAACATTTATTATTGTTAAGTACGTGTTTATTTGCTGCATTTCATTCTCAATCCTTCAAAGTACAAGCATGTCGAGTGTATACACACACTCACACACACACACACACACACACACACACACACACACACACATACATGCATAAGTTTCTTTGGTATAATGCGAGACAGTTTAATTTTATAGGGAGCAAACAAACACCCACACATAAATACTTTACATCAGCAGGCATGCACCAGGCAAAAGAGACTGCGAGAGAGAGAGAGAAAAAGAGAGTGAGTTAGAATTTGAGTTTATAACGGAATTGTGTTGGATTTATATTATATTGTATATTAAATAAATTGTTTTGTAAATAGTTACAGGAATCCCCGGTTAATTGAGACTCGTTTATTAGCATTCTCCCTTTACTTCAGTTACAAAGTCAAAAACTATTGAAAACTTGTGAAAAACTTAATTGAGTACCCCATTTAAATGGGGTATAAAAGTAAGTAGTTTTATTAACCGAGGAGTAGTTTAGAGAACGATGTTAGCATGAGTCACTTCGGTTTGGAAGTACCTATAATTTAAACCTTAAATTGAATATTGACATAGAAAATGTATTTGCATTTGGAGTCTTCTTTCTTCCTTTCCCGCCTCGAATTAACAACTACTCGCCTTTGATTAAAGTTTATAGATTTAGTTTTTGAAAATTTTGCTTCAGCACGAAGGACTACCTCGTCTCAAGCATTTTATTTAAGTCAGTCTTTAAGTGACTCCCATTACATGCCACCTCCATTGAGAGGTCAAGTTTCAGTCGAGTTGCTTTCAATCCAGTTTCTTCCCTGCTACTTCATTACACTTTAACTACCCAGCATTTCTTTTGCATGATAAAAAATTTAATTGAATCTGAAGTCTCCTTCCGGTTTTTGATCTCAGCTTATTCAGAATTTAGATCAGGGTTTTTTGTGTATAATTTGGTCTAAATTGAGATGTGATTTTAGGTTTAATTTTGCTCTCTGATATTAGATCTGATTTTTGGCCAGGTTTTTGGTTTGATTTTTAGTCTGACTTTGGACAATTTTTACCTGAATGAATTTGTGTCTGGATTTTGGTCTGAATAAAATTTGTATTTTAAATATTCTGAATAGTCTGAATTTCTAGCCTGACTTTAAAGTTATGCATTTGTAGGTAATTAAATATAGTATTTCTTGTACAATAAATTCCCCTTGGCTTTGCACTGCACCTGATGATAACATGTTGAACTTGAGCTTGCTCTTGTGTCATTAACAAAAAAAAAAAAGCTTAAGATTTAAAAATCGCAAACATTTTACACGAATGAGAGATTTATGCCCGAAAGGAATTGAAATCAAATGAAAACCGAAATCCCTTAACTCAACACACACACACACACACACACGCACACACACACACTCGCATACGTATACGTATACAAACAATGAGGCCAGGACCAGCATTTCATATCATTCGGATTGGACTAAACAGAATGCGGAAACATATAAACACACTCATACAACATTTTATTACAGCAATGTGTGTGCGTGTGTGTGTGTGTGTGTGTGTGTGCAACATAAAAAATAAGAACTTATTCCATTTTTAATTTGCATATCCGTAAAGGCTGGAAAATGATTTCATATGGCGGCTGCGTTTGCCTCTATGGATGTGAATGTGTGTGTGTGTGTGTGTGTTTGTTTGTGTGTGTTATGTTGAGTTTGTTTGCGATTGTGACAAACGCTTGAAGATAAACTTCAGCATGAAATTGAAATGAGAAACAGCAAAAACAAACACCAGCAACAAGGCAGGAAGTATTCACAACCAAGGCTAAGCATTTAAGCAGCACAGCAAACGCTCGAGCAAAAGTAATCACTGTATTTGTGTGTGTGTGTGTGTGTGTTGGTAAGAGATTTTATATGGTTGCTTGCTACTGGAAGGCTGGCTTAGCTTTTCGCTCCTCTCTACATTTAAAAGCTTGTGGTTACATTTGCATTACAAGTAAGTACGTACACATTTTTCCCTTTTGGGAATAATTGTTGTCGGTTTTTTCTGAATCATCGAATGTATGGTACATATGATGAAACGATATTACAACTTAAGGCTAAAGGCATATACAAAAACATAAACAAACAAGAGAAATACAATAAATATCCAACGAGTGGAATTATACAGGGATTTCAAATTGTGCCTATAGGCAGAAGTACGAAAGAAAAATCAAAGAAATCACCTTTCAAAGTGAAATTTTTCATTACTTGCATTTAAATTGCGTGCGCTTTATTTAATTATTCTTTTCGTATTACAGAAAATTGCCTATTAGAAATAAACAGGTATCAATCGTAAAAGATACCCGTTTGGTGTTTACGGCAAACACAAAAATTTCAAATGCAACTGTCGAAGTACTTAAATCTGGCAGCACTAATAAAATACTTACCTATATTGTGATTTCGTACATACCAACACCAACAAATAGTCGATTTGAGTGGTTTATAATAATTTAAACAACAACAAAGCACAATATTCGCTCACACTTCTAACTGTACTGTCAGCACAATCCTCTCAGCATACAATAGCAAAAGAGAATTAGTTAGCAATGCATTTACAAGTGCAAGTAAATTGCTGCAAGTTGAGATTGTGAGTGATTAGTCAATAAATTTGATTGTATTGAGTTTTTTTGTGAGATTTGTTTTTGTTTTGTATGCGAGATCGGATGTAATGGGAGTGAAAGTGAGATAAGTATGTGTATGTGAGGAATTCGAGTTAGAAATGCAAACTAATTTACAAAGGCACAACGAAGAGTCTTTAAGTACTAGTATCGCGGAGCATTAGGCAGACATTCAGAGAGAAAACAACAACTGGTCGAAAGTTTGTCAACCCGAAAAAGACGGCGTTTAAAGCTTGAAAGCATTGCAGATGCATGCCCCATGGAGAGCTTAAGTCGAGATTTTTACGTGCGGACCCCCAGGCGGAATAAATAAAGCTTGTATATCTATAGGTGTAGCGAGAAGCGCGGTCTAGGCTCTTCATGGACTGATATGCCATTAAAAAAGAGAAGAAGAAGCACATACCTTTTAAAAACAGCACATTATAACTTTCGAACAAGTCAATAGAATGGGCAGAGAGAAATATGAGAGAGAGAGAGAAGATCACAAGTGTGACAAGCGCTATAGCACCATTTTAAAACCACTTCCTGACCGAACATTGAAAAGATGGTAGACTCTTATCAAACCCACGCCGAGGAGCTTAGGTATCTAAGCAGATTTTTCGAAGTAACTACCGAGCAATCGGATAAGGTACAGGGGAAATATCTTCTCAAGAACATCAGAAAGAAATCAAATCTTGTCCTTGCTAAGGCTGGCCATTCACAAAGAAAATGAGAAGTGATTCTTCTCGATTTTCACAACTTCTACAATGAGTATTAAAAGGAGTACGCAGTTTCTCTGCTTGGTTTCTTATACAACAGTGACCGGTAGCCTAGCAGTATCGGCATGATCCCTATTGATGAACATGACAGACCTACCCGCATTATATGGGGGCCAAGTCGCACGCTAGGTAAAACAGGACCTTATTGATTTCCTCATCCGATTAGCCAGGCATTGCAGATGCATGGCCCATGGAGGGCCTAAGCCGAGCTTTTCGGTCGTCCGAGCTTCTTGCGTGCTGACCCCCAGGCGGAATAAAACTGTTACCCTAATAATTCATCCAAATAAGCCCCTGCTGAGTGAGCTTATTTATCAACTTTCTCATTCCCTGCAATGCTCCTATGGCCGGGAACTCAGATGAGAGTGACTCCTTAACAAGCTTGAGTTTATAGCGGTGGATGGAAGAGCTCTTATTGCTGCCTGACTGTCAAAGATAGCGACCTTCCACCTATCTATGATACTTTCTATATCTTTCTGCTTGTCGACTATACTCCCTAATCGCTAGAACTTTAGCCTGAAAAACCGTGGCATCGAAGTGTTTGTATACTTTGTAAGCATGTGAATTCAGCCTAATAGTTCCTACAGACGACATTGTTTGCGTAAATTACCAGATACCCCAGATGTCAACACACGGCACAAGAATGTGCCGTGAGCTAACTTCGAAGGGGAGTGTAGTGCGCGATATCGTATGATGAATTGGTATTTGGTGATGTTTTATTTAAAAGCTATAGAATTAATTTCCATTGTTAATCGTAAAAAGTTTGTGAAATCTTTTAAAAATTTAATGTGGCCTAAAGCATTTTGCTTTTCAGACTAATCTTTTCCCTCATAAAAGATCTAGAAGATGTAGTCGAGTCCTAAACCATAGCACTCAGTCATGTTCTGAACCAATTCAAATAGCTGCTGTCTGAGATTCAGACTTTGAGAGTGATTTTTAAGTACTACAAGTAATAATCTCTAATGCAATGTAATCTCATAATGATTTCTAGTATCAGTTTGTGATATCTCCTTAAGATTCTTCCTGAAATTATTCATATTTCTCAAACAAGGGCCTTCAAAATTATGCGCATTAATAAATAAAATTAGTCATAAGCAAGCATCGACATTTCACCATAATAAAAATAGATAATCATAATGCCGAGCCGACGCCCATTTTTCGTCAACCATAAAACATGAGCCCATCTCACGTACCTAGTTAGTGAATAATAGTTTTGTCATTAGCGAGTGTTTGTTTATGTGGCTAAAATGGCAGTTTAGCTCGCATGCTATTATGCGAGTTATTAATTATTTTTACGAGTATTTATGTATGTACTATGTATGTAAAAATGGCATAAGCATCAGTAGCTACAGCAGCTACTATTTAAGTATGTATGTAGAGTGCTGCGGTTGAAGTCATCGCAACACACTCACAGTTAGCATGCATAATTAATTTCATTTGCAGTGCCGGTATAAAGGTATGAAGGTACACATGTTAAGAGCTGCCACTGCCGCTGCCGCCGCTGCTTCAACAACCTTACCATAACAGTATCTAGTATCTTTAGCGGTAAATCAGTGTATATTCACACAAGAGGGCGAATTGTTGCTGGTGTTTACCACCAGCTGGCAGGTGGCAGCAGGTAGCACGCTATCTCGCACCGTGCGTTACTGTGATACACAATCATAAATAATTGTAGCTACTTGTGCTTGTACTGGCCCGAAATGATGAAGAAACACATACACACATACATACATACATACGCGCACCGAAGCGTATACAGTAACTCACAAAAGTGTTCGGACAAATAAGAAATAATAGTAAAATTTCAGAACTATGTATTGTAAGCTCGTACTTACTTTACGCTTATTTGTTTTGAGAGCCCCCTTTGTGTGGGGCATACATTTTTTTGTGGCTCAGTGTATGTGGGCTGATAGGTGGCGTATCGCAAATAGTAGCGTATGTTGGTTGCATGCAACAAGTCATAAAATAAAAATAACAGTTGCTGATTACAAACACACATGCAAGGGTGGACTTTTGTCATCATGTCAGCTCAACGTGCGATGACGACATTGAACCTCTAGACGTGCAAATATAGTATACCGATCTGCCTGCCTATGGTTGCAATACGAAGGTAGTAGTAGTAGTTGTAGTTGTAGTAGCTGAGAAAGAAATGTGTGATTGTTACCGCTCGCTGTGAATAATTTGTGTCAACAGCGAGTGGCAAGTGAGCGAGAGACCATTTCGAAGTGGTAATGGTTTTAATGTCATATACACGCATACACACACACACACACACACACACACACACACATACACAAACAGACACACACACACACACACACACACACACACACACACACACACACATACACACAGTCGCATTGCTTTGAGTAGCGCCGCAAGTCGAGTATAGAATACCCTACTTCTTGCTCAAGGACGAGTGCCTTAATTTTTCTTTTCATATTTTTTCTTTTCTGTTGTTCTTTTCTTTTCTTTTGTTTGTTTTTTTTTCTTTCGTTTTGTTTTTTTCTTCTGTTTTTGCTGTGTTATAAATTCATTAATCATCATAAGCAGAAAACTCTTCAACTCAACTCACACCACTCGGCCAGCGAGAGTAAGTGACAGCGGCGGAAAGGGGGCGTAGACGTAGACGTTGACGTCGACGGAGAACCATTGTATTGGGGCCGGCCAGTTTTGCTATGCTTTAACACTTCTCTGCCTTTTTTATGTTCTGCTTTTCACGTTTGCTCATTGTAAAAAAAAAAAAAGTATAAAATGAGAGACATTTTGTAAAGTACCGTTTTTTCATTTTCTTACCGTTTTTTATCTTTCACACAATTGTTGTTGAGATTTATGACTTTCCGCATCAAAGAGACACCGTGTAACATTCTTACACATCTCCCCACACAAAAAAAAAAAAAAAAAAAAAACACCATGAACATCAACAAGCTAAATTCTCAAAAAATACCCAAAAGCTTCTCTTTCTGCTTTCTTCTTCTTCTTCTACTGCTTATAGCTTCAGGCAAGCACTCAAAGTAGCAAGCAAGAGATAGCAAAAATGTAAAGCAAGCCAATTGTAATTGATGGAGCAAGCTTGCATATTTATGGCTACTCGTTCGCATTGTTCATTGTCGTCGCATAGCCGCGGTCTCGCTTCTAGTAGCGAGCAGTCAGCATCGCAGCGCATCGTGTCGCTTGCTACCTACGTAACCTAAGCGATATGAATAACTATAAGACTTTACTCACAATGGGGCCTTGGAGGAGGTGCGTAATGCATTGCTCTCCTATTGTAATCTCATTCTCTTTTCTTTCTCTTGCTCTTTTGTGTTTAGTCTTCTCTTCCTTAAGGGTCGTTTATTGTATGTGTGTGTGTGTGTGTGTGTATAGCGTACACATTGCGTGATAATAGCATAAATTGCACCCTGCTTACACTCGTTGTTGTTGCAGCTTTATTAAAGTCAAGTGCTTTAGCATTCATTGCATTTTTTCATAACTTGAAACTTTTTAATTAAGTTTTTTTGCCGAATAAAAATTCCCCATTACGACGATCTAAGTACTTGCAAAGCAAACTGGAATTGAACGCGCGTAGCTTCTATTGTAATTTGGAAGAGTGTGTGTTCCATAATTGGCATTTTCATGCAGATATTTATAATATTTATATATGATCTGACTAAATGGTCTGACAATATGGTCTGACAAAATGGTCGGACAAAATGGTCTGACAAAATGGTCTGACAATATGGTCTGACAAAATGGTCGGACAAAATGGTCTGACAAAATGGTCTGACAAAATGGTCGGACTTTCGGTTTAATTTTTCTTTAAATGTCGGTTAGAATTTGGTTTGAATCCCCAAATAATTTTCTTTTTTTTTGAAAATTTGGCTGAATTTTGGACAGAATTTTCAATTGTGTTTTGGTCTACTTTTTTACATGAATATCGGTCATAGCTCAGATGTGTATTTTTATCGATTTTTGGTCTAATCTGTGGTCTGACTTTCGGTCTACTGACTGTACTTTTAATGGCACAACAGCTCATGGAGGGCCTAGGCCGAACTTTTCGCATCCACTCATGTTGTGCGTGTTATATTTGTACATGAATGGAAGGTCTAACTTTTCTTTAAATGTCGTTTAGAATTTAGTCTGAATCCTCGAATGATTTTCTTTCATCTGCAAATTTGGCTGAATTTTGTTCACAATTTCCAATTGTGTTTTGGTCTACTTTTTTACATGAATATCGGTCATAGTTTTGATATTTAAGGATTTTTGGTCTGATTTGTGGTATGACTTACGGTCTAACTTTTCTTTAAATATCGGTTAGAATTTGGTCTGAAGGGTGAAATTTTAGTCTAATTTTTTGCATAAATATCGATTATAGATTTGATGTGCATTATTAACGATTTTTGGTCTAATTTATGGCCTGATTTCTTTGGTCTGAGTTGTTGTTTAAATATCGGTTCGAGATTTAGTCTATAGTAAATGTTGATTTTGTTGACTTTGGCTTTGATTTTCGCTGTCAATTGTTTGTCTTTTTGGTCTAAATTTAAGTTTAATTTTGTTTTGTTTTAAGTTTTAAGTCAGAATTTTGTCATATTATTGATCTGTGGCCTAAATTTTGGTCAGGATAAATTTTTGTATTGCATATCAATCAAGAATGTTTCAGATTTTGCTATGATTTTTTACAAGAACTTTGACCGATTTCTGCGTTTTAATTTGAACTTTGCTCTGAATCTGACTTTAAATTTGATTTTTTGTCTGAATGTTACTCCAAGTTTTAGTCAGAATTTGGTCATATTATTGAACTGAGTGCGGCCTCTATTGCGATACGTGTTTTCGGAGGGTTTTTTGTTACACTTCGTTTTTGTTATACTTTGTTTTATCTGAGTTTTGATCTCAGTTTTAATCCGATCTTAGTCTAAATTTGTATTGGATACAATCCGCTTTTATGTTATCAATTCGGAACAATTTTTCACTTTACTTAACTTTACTTTACTTTTAATGGCACAACAGCCCATGAAGGGCCTGGGCCGAGCTTTTCGCTTTTCTCATTCACTCAAGTTGTGCGTGTTATATTTGTACATGAATGGAAGGGACCTACAGTTTAATGCCGAATCCGAACGGCGAAGTGAAAAGCTTTTCATAGGCAATTTTTACTCTTGTAGGTTTGCCATTGCCTGCCAAGAGGTGGAAGAGGTGCCGTGTAGAAAAATTATTTTTCCTACTTTTTGATTTTGCCTTTGACGAGATTCGAACCTCGGCCACTCTGCGTAGCAGTCCAGCGCACTACCACTACGTCACAGCGACCGGCAACCTTCTTTCCACTTGACGTTTAAATTGAGTTTTCATCTTATTATCGAACTGAGCTTTGGTCAGAGATCTGAATTTGTGTTTGAAATTGAAATAATTGACTTTAAGGCGGATTTTGGGTTGGATTATGATCTTATGGATTCGGTCAGATATATTTTACATCCTATTATCGGGCTTAATTTTTTCATATTTTGGGGTGATTTTTGGCCTGAATATTAACGGTACATAAAATAATCAGCTTCTGCCATTTCAAAATCCGGCACAAATAAACTTCAGCTGCTCGTGCCAGCGCGGGCATTGGCATTGTCTTAGTTTAGCATTTTCGCTTCAGCATTTAAGTTAAGTCAAAGAAGCTGACACATTTGCGGACTTTAAGTTTTGTGTGGTTTTATAAGTTTCATTTTCCTCTTTTTTTTGTACTTTACAAAGTTTTTAGTTCTAACTTTGAAGTATCTGTTTATTTGTCCGTACTTCGTCCACCACCCGACTCATGCATGCCACATTTGAGCGTTTATAGTTGCTCTGAAGCTTATGAGAAAAGATTACAGCGCGTTTCAGCAGGAAAGTGCGGTTCTTGCGTTAGGCCAAACCAAACTGAATCAAGAAGAAAGAATAACGAAAAACAAAAATAAAAAAACCAAAGCCGAAGCTAACCTGGCGGCATTTGGCAAATGTCTTCGCGTGACACGCAACGAAAAGACATCATTAAAATTCCTGCGCTTCTTTTCTACTGACTTCATTTCGCTACTTCTGCTGCTTCTTCTTCTGCTTTGTTTGTCGTTGTTGTTGCGTTGGAGCTTCTGTGAAATCTGAAAAGTGTTTGCTGAGTGTGTTTGGATATGAAGAAGCTTAGCTACATTAGCTACATTTCATGGCTCTGTTTGTGTGAGCTTATATGCGCCATTAATTAATGAACTAAGAAACAAACAAATATGGTAAAAAGCTTGTACTTACTATGTAGGCAATATAAACTTGAAGAAAGTTTTATATGTTTTTTTTGCAGACTTTCCATTTCCATTTTTTTGTTTGCTATTGTTATTTTAAGGTACTCTGTTTTTGTATGTGGCACTGGCAGATCCCAGAAGGGTATTTAGGGGTAAACCTCATTTTCCTTCTTTCCCGATTATCGCATATCTTATGGTAGCGTTAGTTACTCTAAAATCATTGGCAAACCCAAAACTCAAGGTGACTTGGAAGGAATTACAGACCTACCTAGCACTGTACAGGGAACTCTTTTGAGGGTGTAAACGGTGCAATGTTCCAACTCTCAGTGTTTATAGAGTCTCCAAGGGTAGATTTATGCCAATGCAACATTCAAGCTACAATCACTTAAACACTCAACGATCTTCAGATATCCTACGAGACAATAAGGGAATATTCTGAACTACTAAATGAGCTGGGAAAGAGAAATAAGGTCATCATATTCGGGATCCCTAGGATTAAAAGAATTGGTGGTTAAATTGACATGGATTTCACCGAGCAAGCAATATATTGTTCTTGAATCCTTTCAGGAAACTAAAATTCACATTTATGTAAATTAGTTAAAAGAAAAAGATATCAAGTAGCAAGCGCATCCTAATGAGTTAAAGTCTCTAGGTTTAGAAAAACAAAGCAACTTACTACTGTGGGCAAAAAGTAGTAAGACTTTTTAATTTAAATTTCGCGCGGAAACCCATTCATCAAAATATTATTTTTTTAAGGTTGGTATGACTGTCGGTGACATCTGTGCCAAATGTCACATCAAAATAATCATTAGTGTTTAGTATACGCTTGTCTTTCTGAAGTTCTGAAGTACAAAAAGTGCATTCGGCGATTTTCACAATGAGTGCAATTATTCAACAAAGAAGTTCCATTACATTTTGTGTGCGGAATCAAATTTCTGGTGCCGAAACGTTCAGAATGTTGCAAAAGGCCTTCGGTGATAATTGTATGTCGTCGCGAGCAAGTGTTTTTGATTGGCACAAATTGTTCAAAGATGGTCGAGAACGCGTTGACGACGAATCACGTCCAGGACGGCCATCAACATCAGCTGATGATCAACACGTCAATAAAATCAAGGAATTGGTGCTCGCGAATCGACGATTAACAGTCAGAGACCTTACTGGCATAGTTGGAATATCGGAAGGATCAGTGAAAACCATTTTAAAACATCATTTGGGCTTAAGAAGAGTGAATGCACGATTGGTTCCAAAATCACTGCATTGGTTTTACGAGACCATTTTCATCAGCCAAAAATTCGACTGATATCGTTCCGCAACCACCCTACCACCCTATTCGCCTGACTTAGCACCGTGTGACTTTTGGCTATTTTCTAAACTCAAAAATCCGCTTCGTGGACACCGTTACACCGTTTTGAGTCAATTGAAGACATTAAACATGAATCGCTAAGCGCATTGAAGGCTATTCCGGAAATTGACGTTGGCACAAGTGTATTGGCGCCGGGGGGGATTACTTTGAAGGGGACGAAATAGATTTGGAAGAATGAATAAAAAAAATTTGAAATTATGAACAAAGTCTTACTACTTTTTGCCCACAGTAGTATTGGGGTCTAATGCCTGCAGCCTATTGAAAACAATCTAGAAATTATAGCAGGGTTCTTGTCAGGGTCTTCCACTGTTTATTGGTGAATGGTCATATCAGGAAATTTTTTGGTTTTCCGTAATCTTCACTTTTCAGAATACATTTTTTTATTAAACTAAACCTAAGTGATTTTGAACTTTTTTCTACAATTTTCTTTCAATGCAGAATATTCTCTGTATCAAGGTCATTGAACTTGAGTTTAACATCATTGTCCTTGATGTCCGCAAGGTCATTGACTTTGAGGTCAAGGTCATTGATCTTGAGGTTGAGGTCATTGAACACGAGGTGAGGTCAATGACCTTGAGGTTGAGCTTATTGAACTTAAGGTAAGGTCATAGACCTTTAGGTCAAATCCATTGACCATTAGGTCAAGGTCATTAACCTTGAGGTCAAGGTTATTGATCTTAAGGTAACGTCATTGACCTTTAAGTCAAGGTTATTGACCTTGAGGTCAACGCAATGACCTTGACCTTGACCAAGAGGTTCACCTGAAGGGGGAGTGCTTTCATCAGATTTATGAAACCTGGTTTTAACTGATCTACTGGTTGGTCTGGAGTGTGCGGGTGCAGTGAAAGTGCATATGAAGTAGCCTTGGCAATTTTAGGAAAACTTCCAAGGGCTCAGGTGTGTTAAATAATGCTTTTACAATTTTGACTAGTTTGTGCAACAAATGTGTGCTAGAGATAAATCTGGCTTAACCCGAATTGGCCTTGTTTGCCAATAAGCACAATATCCCTTCCCTACCTTTAGAACCCTTTAAAGATGGTAGACCTGGCGTAATATCTCGAATTCATCCTAGATAGGAAACTAAGCTGTAAAGCTAATATCTAATTTCGGGTGCAAAATGCTAACGTGACCTTCTTGTCATGTAAAATTCAATGGCTATTAGTTAGGATGTGGAACCTAATATACTTTGCTAGCTTTATACTGCAGTCATTAGACTGCAATGGTTTGGTGGATAGCTCTTCAAAAAGAATTTGACAAGAAGCTACTGTTAGCAGGGGCCTTAACGACAACACCTTCCTTAGCCATGAATAGTATTATCTTCCTAACACCTGTAGATTTATTTGGAATGCAGGGTGCTGCTAACTTGGCTATCAGGCCAAATTCCGCCTCTTTATCAAAGAACATTGACTACACTCTCATTGTTATAACATAAAAACTGAAGCTGTAAAGACGAAGAGGAGAAGGAAGAATCCATCCGTCATTACTTTTGCTTCTGTCCAGCCCTGGCTATATGTAGGAAAAATTCCTTCTCAATACTTTCTGAGTGACCTATCCGACTTAGGGTCAGTTGATTAAAGGGACCCACTTAATTATATTATATAACAAGATCCAAATGTGGCCGCCGCGGCGTAGCTGGTAGTACGTTGGCTGCTGCATCGAGTGTCCGGGGCGTTTTGAAATCTCGTCACAGGCAACATCAAAAAACGTAGAAAAAACAATTTTTTTCCTCGGCGTCACCCCTTGACAGGCAATGGCAAACCGACAAGAGTAAGAATTGCCTATGAAAAGCTTTTCATTACGCCGTTCGGATTCGGCAAACAACTTTAGGTCCCTTTCATTCACGTATAGTACAAACAAAACACGCACAAAATTAGTGGATGCGAAAAGCGAAAAGCTCAGCCTAGGCCCTTTAAAGTGCCATTTAAGGAAAGAGAAGAAGATAGGGTCAGATTTAGCGCTCCCGAATTGACTTTTATAGCTTCTTCAATCTTCATTTCATATTGTAAATCGTATCTAAACCCTCTTATTTCTTTCTTTCTTCCTCTTTTAATGGTACAACAGCCCATGGAGGGCCTAGGTCGAGCTTTTCGCATCCCCTAATGTTTGTACAGGAATGTGAGGGACCTACATCATCTTTCCACCTTTTTTCTTCAACCCAGAAATCGCTAGCATTCATGTGCCTAAGAAATATGCTATGCTTACTACTTTTTTTTAATTTTCTGATGATAAAATTCAGTTGAGTTAGTAGCGAGCAAAAAGATTCAAAGCACACCGCAGCAGCAAGAAAAATAATTGTTGCGTTTTTGTGAAAGTTTGCCTTGGACTAAAATGAAATTAATTATATCTGTTCCCTTCTGTGGTATGCGTTAAAATAAATTGTACAGCGCTTTTCTTTGTACGTGGTAACTTTTTACAGAATCCTTTTGTTTAATTTTGCAGCATTAGTTTCTTTTCTTTTTTCATGTAGTCTTGCTAATGCAAATGTTTACATAAAATTGCAACTGTGAAATCTTATTTTTCAATATTAAGTATGTAAAATGCAGTGCAATATTTCCGAGCTCCGAATGGTTGGAAATGCATCGATGATGTCGGAAAGAGGGTAGCAATTCACAAGTGGAACTAGCTACGATTGAGCATCTGCACTGGTCCAGTAACCAATTTTTAAGCAGGTATTTATTGCAAATAGGTTATCAAGACGTTATTGCTTCGACCAGCAATAATTCGTTACGGTGTCTGCGAGGTTGTGGCCGACTTCTTAGAATAAAATTTATTTATTAATTTATTAATGTATTCAAGGGAAATGTACTTCCTGATGCGGGCACCCACATTTCCTTTGACTCAATGAATCTAATAGGTAATTTAAAGCGGTAGAATTACCAGCTACTATATAAATTCTTAATTTACGTTAATTTAATGTGTGTCTGTGTGCCTGCAAATTATGTCTTATTTACTTAATTACACTCCACTGTATGCTAATATTATGCATTCAGTCTTCAAAGCTTAGCTAATTCCCTTCCCTTCCCATTCATTTAAATATTTTTCTGTTTTTTGTTTTGTACTTTATTGTTGTTGTTTTCCTTTTTCTTACCAGGCTAAACATGTTTTACAGATAAATTAAATTGAAAATGTTTTGCATGTACAGTGGAGAGGAAAAGTGTGTTATTCAGAATTTTGATTAAAAACAAATTAAAAAAAAATAGTTAAAAATTCAGATCAGATATCAAACCAAAACCATGACTCCAAAACCGGACCAAACCAATAATAAAATAAAAAACCCGATCATAACTTGTACCGAAAATCAGACCCAAATTCAGACTAAAAACCAAACCAATATTCAAATCAAAATTTAAATCAAAATTCAAATCCAAATTCAAACTAAAATTCAAACCAAAATTTATACAAAAAATTCTGGCTAAAATTTAGACCAACCCTACATCAAATTCTGATCAAAACTCAGACTGATATACTGATAAAAATACAGTCCAAATTTAGACCAAAATTTAGACCAAAATTCAGAGCCAAATTTGGACTAAAATTGAGACCCGAATTCAAACCAAAATTCAAACCAAAATTCAACCCAAAATTTATACAAAAAACTCAGACCAAAATTTAGACCAACCCTACATCAAATTCTGATCAAAACTCAGACTGATATACTGATCAAAATACAGACTAAATTTAGATCAAAATTCAGAGCAAAATTCAGAGCCAAATTCGGACTAAAATCAGACCCAAATTCAAACTAAAATTCAAACCAAAATTCAACCCAAAATTTATACAAAAAACTCTGACGAAAATTTAGACCAACCCTACATCAAATTCTGATCAAAACTTAGACTGATATACTGATCAAAATACAGACCAAATTCAGACCAAAATTCAGACTCAATTTCAAACCTAAATTCAAACCAAAATTTAGATTAATATTTATAGATAACAATATGGTAGATGGTCGCTGTGACGTAGTGGTAATGCGTTGGACTCTTACACAGAGTGTCTGGGGTTCGAATTCCGGCACAGGAAAAAAATCAGGTCAAATTCAGATCCATTTTCTCACTAAAACTCAAACCGAAATCTTGACCAAAAATTAAGTCAAAATGCGTTTAACAACAAAATTAAAAAAATTATGGACTTAAGTTTAGACCAAAATCTGGCCGAATCACAGACTGAAAATTAAACTGAAATTCAAGCTAAAACTCTAACCAAAACAAAAGGCATGAAGTTAAGACAAAATTCACAAAAAAAAAAAAACAAACTGAAATTTAGCAAAATTCCCCTAAAATTTAGTTCACAAATAAACCAAAATTCACACCGAGACTCACACCAATTTTAGATCGAAATTTAAACAAAATCTGGACACAATTCAAATCAAAATTCAAACCAAATTAAAGAGAAAGGAATTTTTCATATCTAGTTAGTAATTTCATAATAATAACATCGATGTACCTAACTAATATGAATCAGAGTAATTCGCTAAATTTTACTCGCCACTGTAGGTACCCATCGACTCTAATTTAAATAACTGCCTTAACTTAACTTAGCTACTCCTTGGAAGAACAGAAGAAAACAGGAACCTATAAAACAAGCATGAAGGCAAGAAACGCAAAAAGACTAAAGGAAACGAAAGAACGAAAAATACAAAGGACGAAAGGAAGAAAAAGAAACAACTAAACAGAAGATTTGTATTCACACACACACTCACTCACACTCACACACACACAGACACACAGACACACACACACAGACACACATGCACATGCAACACAGAAAGGCATTCAAACATTTGAATAAAGTTACAAAAATAATATAGAAGAAAATACAAAAATAAAACAAAATTACTACAACAAGTTGCTCTTTTGTTGTTCTTATGCTTTTGTTGTTGCTACTACGTTTCACTTTCTTTCTTGTTAATTTTTTTCATTTATTTTTTCTTGTTCATGCCAGCCGCCGCCGCCAGCCGCTAGTGACTTTCTTTGTATTTTTGCGTTTTGGTTTCAATGGTTCCGACAGTAGCAAAAAGAATCAACAAGAAATGAAACTTTTTTTTTTTTTTATTTTTTTTTATTTTTAGTTTTAACTTATTTCTATTGTTGTTGTTGTTGTTGTTGTTGTTGTTGTAACATTTCAACAACAGCCCCTGCTAAGTAGTAAATTTGTCGAAATTGCAGGTGGTAAAATGGCGGCGGTTCGCGGCGGCATTCATCGTCATTGTTATTATTAGGGTTTGGTTGTTGTTGTCGTTATTGTTGCGTTTTGTTGTTATTGTAAACGGAAGTTCTATTATTTCTCAAGAATGTAAATAATGTTTTTCTCTTTATGCATTGTACGTTGCTCTCTTTCAGTTGTTGTTTGTGAATGTGTGTATGTATGTGTGTGGTTTTCATGACTACCATTTTTGTTTTTGTGGTTAGTTAGGGGTTTTTTTCTCTTTTTGTTCTTGCTCTCCCCCTGACAGCTCTTTTTCTCTTTCTCTTTTATTTACATAAAATACTAGCTTCTCACACTCGGGCACATACGCATACACACACACATACACATATACACCTGGAACAGCTGTTCTCCACCGTCAGTTACTTATTTAAGTTTAAGTTGTTATTGGCTTTGAATCTTAATGGAGAGGAACATTACAGAATGTGCGCCTGTAGTCAAGCTTGGGTTTTATTTCATTTTCATTTAAATTTTGCGGATCGGCTCCGTTATATACATAGATTTTGTTGTTGTTCTTTTCGTTGTTTTTTCTTTTTTTTGTGTGTTTTTTGTTGTTGTTGATTTTATGTGGTAGGGTTTAGCATTTACCATATCTTGTTGTTAGTTAGGTAAGAAGCATTCTTAGTGTAAATGTAGCTATTGCTTTTAGTTTTTTAGTAACCTAATCAAATTGGCAGATGATGTTAATTTTGACCTTGAGCATTGAGTTCAAAGTATTTGAAATTCATGCATAAGCACACGAGATTACTTTTTCACCATAGATCTTTCTAGTATTGCATTCCCGATTTCAAATGCTGTGAAGATTACATTCCTTTTTTCGTGATAGTAAATAAAGTTCAAATTGCAAAAGCATACCTTCTTAAGAGTGATTCACAGTGGCTGGTTTCATCCCTGTGCACAGATTTTTTGTCTATCATGTTTGGGATTTTCGTTCATAATCCATTATGAGGGTCCTAGTTATATACTTACTTACTTTACTTACTTTTAATGGCACAACAGCCCATGGAGGGCCTAGGCCGAGCTTTTCGCTTTTCGCATCCACTCATGTTGTGCGTGATATATTTGTACATGAATGGAAGGGACCTACAGTTTAATGCCGAATCCGAACGGATTCATTGCCTGCCAAGAGGTGGTGCCGTGTAAAAAAATTATTTTTTCTACTTTTTGATTTTGCCTGTGCCGAGATTCGAACCCCCGCCATTCTGCGTAGCAGCCCAACGCACTACCACTACGGCACAGCGAACACTATATACTTACATAATTTTTTTTTCTTTAACTCCAAAATATCTAACTAAAAATCAATACACCACCTCCTTATTCTCCTCTTGGGGTATTATATGAAGCCAATATCATAAGACCATACTGACGAAAAAGGTAACGACCTTCCATAGGGTCTTTTGGAACAATATTGACTTCCGAAAAGTGCTTGAGGTCACCGAAGGACAAAATCACCTTAAGTCCAACTTTTTGCGAAAATTAACCATTGAAAAAAAAAAAACGTTTGTTTTGCTTACGAACTGTAAACCGTTAAGAACAATAATAAACAATTTTGGAAGTAAAATATTTTTCATCGAAAAGTAGTTGGAGTCACTGAAAACCACCCAAGTCAAACCCTTTTTTAAGAAATACAAGCAACTTTCGCCTTATTTGCAATGGTTTTCTGGCTTCGCTGCGGATTATCTCGAACTAATTCAACAACTAAATCGCGTCTTTCCACTTCCGATGCCATGACTCAACTGAAAGTTCACAAGTCAAAAACATGTGATTGTATTTCATCAGAATTACTCCAACGCAAAGCCTACTGTTTGAATTCTTTCATTCATATGAAGAGTTTCACAGCAGTGGTCTTTCAAAGTTATCCGATTCTTTCGATCTCACTCCTTACCCTAAAACTATCACTATTGGTACGAATTTTAACTTCATCTCTCGGGCATGGGGTTTTTCCTTTGGAATTGAACAGGTACATACTTATGATCGGTACACTAGTTGGATGAATTTTTTAAGTTGGAAAAATTAGGCGTCTTCTTTACCATTGAAGTTATGAAGGGGATATGTGATTAACATTATCAAAAAATTGGAGGTAATTGAACGAAAAATAATAAAAATGAAGTAAAAATTTCAAAATTCCTGTTAAAACTTTCCTTAAGCAATTTTTACTCTTGGCTGACAAGAGGTGGTGGTGCCGTATTAAGAACTGTTTTCTACTTTTTGATTTTGCCTGTGCAGAGATTTGAACTACAGAGTCACTCAGCGTAGCAGGCCAGCGCACTACCAACAACGCCACGGTGACCAATGACAATAATATGGCCACATTTTAACGCAATCCAACGATTTATTCTCATAGCTGCCATATAAATGTAACTTATTATGGTCAATTACCCGCCCTCTGGCTGCAAAAAAAAAGAAGATCTAGACTTTTTATAATATATGATAAGTTGATTTTTGCAAAAGTGTGATATTTATTTAATTTTAACCTTTTGTACTCGAGAATTCGAAGGTTTTGTGTTTCTTTACCAACTAATGACTCATGACTCATATAACACCTTAAAAGGGGTATACCTAAGAGGGGCCCGTGAGTTGTTGGAGTCCACAAAATATATATTTATCTTCATTTTGTAGGCATTTTCTGTATATCCTATATACGAGTACAGTAGTCGCCGGTTAGTTGAACCACGATTAATTGCGTTTTCTGTTTAATTGCTCCAGGAATATTACGTTTTTAGTTCAAAATGTATTCAAATTACTCGGTTATTTGCATTCTCTAGTTAATTGAACTGTAAGTAAGTTCATTCTCGTTGTTGCAATTAAGCGAGGACTACTATACTCCAGCTCAATAGCTGATATCCCAAAACATTGCAGAGCAAATCTGAGTACAAGGTCGTCGGAATCAACGACACTCAATAATTCTTAAAAGAAATGTATTCATTCACCATTTAATTGCGTAAGGAGTCAAATAGTTGCAAAGTTTATTTAGCTGGTTATTTAACCCTTAAGCTCCATTGAATCTGCTTGTGTTAAGTAGTTGAATAAGCAAAAGGTTTCTCCAGCGATATGAAAATAGAGATTCCTTTGTTATCAGAGCCCAGGTCTTATTACTTCATATTTGCGCTACATTAATGTAAGTCAGGATTGCGTTTCCAGTTTTGCAGCTGCATCCCAGTGGTCTTTGAATGCATTGGAGCGCATCTTCCGAGTTTGAGCATGAGCATTCCAAATAGATAGCTTCTTCTATCTAGGACCTATTTTCCTAACTTCATACATCAATTTAATTACTCTACTATTTACAACTTTTGCATTATTTATCTACGTATTTAAGTTCATATAACCTTCATTTAAATTCTCTTCACTCACACTTGCATAAACCAAACACGAATCAAGCAAAAACTCAATTTCAATAGCATAAATTTAACCCGAAAGGGGTGTGAAAAGTTTACACATAATTTCTTTTCAGCATAGTTTAAATAGTTTTAGTTTAAAATTAAAAATACACCCAAAGTAAGTGGAGTAGTTTGAGCTTCACATACATAAGCACATACTATGAATATGAAGATATGTGTGTGTGTGTGTGTGTGTGTGTTTAAAATAAGCCAGAAAAAAGAATCTCCAACTCGCTAACAGGTGATGAAAAATAATCTGATGCTGCTGTTGTAAAAGCATGTAAGCATTCTGTAATATATATGAGAATGGAAGTAGGGTTGCCAACATAACAAAAAAAAAAAAAAAAAAAAATTTTGGCTCGAATACGGCGAATACTGAAAAATAAGTAGAAGCAGGAGCAATGGAGTAAAGAGGCAAGAGGTAAATGCAAGCAACGTGCATGACAACAACAAAAACAGAAAAACACAATCTATGTATTCTTTTAAGCGAGCTTTAATGAAAGGTCACCATGTGGCATCATCATCATCGTCAACAGGAGTAACCAACAGCAGCAGCAGCAGCGGCAGCAGAGTGAAGAGAGAGAGAGAGTCAATATGAATACGGCGCTCTTTGGCTCTTCAGGAGTTCTGCTTTTATTATTTACCAAATAGCAAAAGCAATGAATGCACTTGTGTGTGAATTTATCTCGGTGTGTGTGTATGTGTGTATGTATGGTATGTGTCAATGTGATTGCATATTATTTTATATGTATACCAATTCAGTGCAGCCACTCCAGTTTTGCAGCTGCATCCCAGTGGTCTTTGAATGCCTTGAAGCGCATCTTCCGAGTTTGAGCATGAGCATTCCAAATACATAGAGATCTTCTTCTTCTTTTAATGGCACAACAGCCCATGGAGGGCTTCGGCCGAGCATTTCGCATCCACTCATGTCGTGCGTGTTATATTGGTACACGAATGGAAGGCAACTACAATTTTTTACCGAATCCGAACGGCAATTTTGACTCTTGTATGTTTGCCATTGCCTGCCAAGATGTAGTGCCGTGTAGAAAAATGGTTTATTCTATTTTTTGATTTTGCCTGTGACGAGATTCGAACCCCGGACACTCTGCGTAGCAGTCCAACGCACTATCAACTGGGCCGGCCACAGCGGCACACATTCCAAATAGAGATCAGTTATTGTATAATGCTTAGTGATTTCGAATACACTCTCTTTAATTTTGTATTGACTAAAATGATTTCAAATTGACGACTTTTTATTTTTAACTGACAAGTTCCAATTGACGTAAGTGATTAGAAATGACTCGCTGTGTTTCCAAAATGACGCTTTCGGATTTTGCATTGAGCAGGAGCAATGGAGTAAGGAGGCAAATAATGCAAGCAAAGTGCAGGACAGCAACAATTTCTTTCAAACTGACATTTTTTGTTTTTTAACTGACAATTTCCAATTGACTTAAGTGATTTCAAAGTGACTCGCTCTGTTTCCAAAATCACTCTTTCGGATTTTCCATTGATATACATTTTTTTTTTAAATTTCGTTTTCTGGTTTTTAAATGATTCCATTTTATTTTCAATTGCCACAAATGGCTTCAAAGTGACGCCATTTATTTCAATTATGTGCCATTCATATTTCAGAGTGGCACCTAAGAGTTCAAGGTGACATTTCTAGGTTTTTAAAATGACTTTTTCTGATTTTCAATTGGCCCAAAATGGTTTCTGAATTAAAAATCATTTCCTTTCATTAAATTAATTAAGTTTTCACAGTGACAATTTCGGAACTGAAAATTACGCTTTTTTCAAATTTTCAACTGACTTAAATTATTTCCAAAATGATTTTAAATGACGATTACTGATTTTGAATAGACTTAAATAATTTCAAACCAAACTTTTTTAAATGACTCCTGATTAGCAATTGAGATAAAAGATTTTAAAATAATGCTTTACGATTTTAAAGTAACGCTTCGTGATTTTCAATTGACTGACATAAATGAGTTCAAGGCGACACTTTCCCATTTTCAATTGATCTCAAGGTAATGCTTTCCAATTACAAAACTATACGCTTCCTGATTTTCAATTGACATAAATGAGTTCAAGGCGACATTTTGTCCTTTTCATAGGACATAAATTATTTCAAAGTGACATTTTCTGAATTGAAAATTACGCTTTTCATGTATGGTAACTGTCAACTGACTTAAATAATTGTAAAGTGGCGTTTTCTGATTTTTGAATGACACTTTTTGATTTTTGAATGTCGCTTTCTGATTTTTTAATGTAAGCTTTCTGATTTTTTAATGTACGCTTTCTGATTTTTTAATGTAAGCTTTTTGGGTTTTAAATGGAAGCTTTCTGATTTTTTAATGTAAGCTTTCTGATTTTTTAATGTACGCTTTCTGATTTTTGAATGACGCTTTCTGTTTTTTTAATGTACGCTTTCTGATTTTTTAATGTACGCTTTCTGATTTTTTAATGTAAGCTTTCTGATTTTTTAATGGAAGCTTTCTGATTTTTTAATGTAAGCTTTCTGATTTTTTAATTTACGCTTTCTGATTTTTTAATGACGCTTTTTGTTTTTTTAATGTACGCTTCGGGATTTTTTAATGTACGCTTTCTGATTTTTTAATGTAAGCTTTCTGATTTTTTAATGTACGCTTTCTTGTTTTTGAATGACGCTTTCTGTTTTTTTAATGTATGCTTTCTGATTTTTGAATGTAAGCTTTTTGATTTTTTAATGTAAGCTTTCTGATTTGTTAATGTACGCTTTCTGATTTTTGAATGACGCTTTCTGTTTTTTTAATGTATGCTTTCTGATTTTTTAATGTAAGCTTTTTTATTTTTTAATGGAAGCTTTCTGATTTTTTAATGTACGCTTTCTGATTTTTGAATGACGCTTTCTGTTTTTTTAATGTATGCTTTCTGATTTTTGAATGTAAGCTTTCTGATTTTTTAATATAAGCTTTCTGATTTTTTAATGTAGGCTTTCTGATTTTTCAATTTCACTTTCTGATCACTGACTGATTCACTGACTGAAATAAATTGAAAATAAGGCTTTTCGATTTCTGAATTGCAGCAGCAGAGAATTGCATTAGGTGCACCTTAAAATGGAAGTGCGTAAAATATTGCCGCGGGGATTGCCGTGAGTTGTTTGCTTGCGTTATTTTGGTTATACGTGTCCTCGAAAGCATTTCATATCTTGTTGGCCTGCGCTTTATCCCTATCAGCTTAATTAATATATAGCGAGAGTTATTTTTTTGTTCTCTGCTTTATTTTGTAGGTCGTTTCGTTAGTTACTTTCATTATTATGTACCTATACTCACACAATAGCTGAACGCTTTTAATTACTGCATGCTGCTTTTATGCAGCAGCTAACACGCAGTGGCAAAATTCTGATTTCTGAGTATTTTTTTATATCCATTTTTGTACTCTATATTAAAATGATGACATGTTTTTCTTTTTTATCAAATATAAAAGTCATTATTCTGAGAGCTTGTTAAAATTCTAAAATTGTAACAAGCTAAAGGCGATTGGAATACGCTCAGCTCTTAGTTGAAGTTTAACTAAATGGAGAAAACTTTCAGCTAGAAATTCTCGTCAAATTGTGAAAAAAAACTCAATCTCATTCTTATGACACCTTTTTATGGTTTTCTTTGTGCTCCAAACTGACTTACTTATGGTACTTCACTGTTGAATAGCTGAAGAAGAAGCAGCAGAATTTCGTGTTTACTGTCATTGTCACATTTATGGCTGTCATTTCAATGTTTTTAATGTTGAACAGTTTCGTTTTCTCTGTTCTGTTCACTTCGCTCACCTTTTGGTTGTCGTACAAACTTTTAATGCTCGAATTATGTGTTTTCTGTAGGCAAGTGCAAATTTGCGCTCATAAAGTTTTGTAATTTTCTTGTATTTTTTTTTTTTTTTGTTATTGTTTTTCTATTACTTCATAAAATTTTGTTACAACATGTTTCACTAACACGTTGTTCCTTTTCATTTTCTTCTTTGTTTTTTTCTTTTTTTTGGTTCTAGTTGTGAAATCTAAATGTTATGGCCATAACTTTAAAAATGAGTGTTTCCTCATTTGACGATTCAATGAAATGTGTAAAGTTAATCAAGCACAGTTATTGTATTGATAACACTCATTCATTATTTCCTACAATATACATTTTAAAACATTCAATAAACTGAGTTTCTAACTGATGCTTATAAAATCTGATATTATAAAGGGTAACAGCTTGGTTTTTGAAAATTCAAAAAAGTACAGAAATTTTACAAAAGTGAATGCAAATTTTATTTGGATCGATAAAACAATTCTTTCCATTTACTTATTAAAGATAATTTCACTTAAACTTAGCCCACGACTACGCTTCAAGTGGTCCATTCTGATGGTCCAATTTTGGCACAGTTTTTCACACATTTCGACCGGAATCTCGGAATCTCATCATAAACGCGTCCAGTGTTCAATGTTGGCTTCCAAAGCAGTAATCGTGTTTGGCTTGTCCCTTTAGATAAGAGACTTAACATAGCCCCACAAAAATAGTCTAACGGGGTAAAATCACACGATCTTGGTGCCCAATTGACTGCATCAAAAAATGAGATTAACTACTCACCTAATTCGCCTCTCAATTGATGCATGGTTTCGCGTGCAGTGTGGCATGTAGCATGTGGCACTGTCCTGTTGGAACCACAGGTCGGTACCTTTCGAACGGTACCTTTCTCTATTTCTCCGTTGACCGTAACGTTCCGGCATTCATGCTTCATCGTCGTGCATTTTTCGGGATGCACTGGCAGCTGCTGAATTGGCTCTGGCTGGTCTTTACTCCAAATATGGCAATTCCGCTTATTCACGTATCCATTGAGCCAAAAATGAGTCTCGTCGCTGAAGATAATTTTGCGATAAAATAACGGATCCTTATCCACTCAGTGTATACCGAAGAGTCTTTCCTATGGATCCGAAATGGGCGTTGTAGGGTTCAGGGGTCTACTTAGAGTCTCTCCGATTATACTTATCCATACGATTCTTTCCAACGAAGCCAGTATATTCCAGGCTGAATTACAGGCAATAAGAGAAGCCTGTAGATCACTTTCTGAGATCAGGAGTAATAGGGCCACGAATAGTCAAACTGCTATTAAATCCTTAGATTCTTCCATTCTAAATTCGAAATTAGTTCTGCAATGCAGGGAGAATCTCGCTCTACTTGGTCAAGGGCAAGAAATTACTCTAATATGGGTTCCAGAACGTAGGAACATCAAAGGTAATGAGAGGGCAGACGAGCGAGCTAGGTTGGATACAGCCTTTGACTTCGCTACAGTTTAATCTGTCACAATTCCGTTCCAAAATCACTTTTTTCTCCCAGTAAGGCCCGATTTGCATCTGGCAACGCTAGTTGTAGATTTTTTATACTCGGTGTATTTTTTTAAAGCCATTTTTAAAATCTTGTCTCTTTTGAAAATATTTTTCAGCGTGATTTGCAACATCGGCCTGGGTATTTCCTACAATCGGTGTATTTTTTACACTAGACGAATTTTTTATAAAAGGGTGATTTTTTTTTTAAATTTCTGTAGTTTATTGAATTTTCAAAAACCAAGCTCTTAAAAAACAATCTTTAGATTCAAAACACTTAACCATTGCTTGGAGTGGAAAGAAACGTCGATTTATTGGTTTAATATATGCAGACTTTTAGCAATATGAAGTTTGCATTCATCACCAAACTGACAAGCAAGTTAATTATTAATTTATTAATGAATTATTCATCATATTGATGTATGATTATGCATGATATTCATTATGATAAAGAAAACGCGTCTGGATTTACATAATTCCATTTCTGCTTCAATGCTTATTTCTTATATTTACCATAAATACAACGAAATTCCTTAAGTGCTTAAAAGCTTTACTATGAATATTTTCATGGAAAAGCTTTATCCAATCGTTATTTACAAAACAAAAACTAAAAAAAGACCGAAGAGGTGAAATAAGGGACTAAAATTTTACTAATTAATTGTTAAATGCTTTTTCCAGCTTTTACTTTTTTACTAATTTATGTGCAACAAAGCAACGCATAATTTCTTTACTGGAATTATAACAGATCAACAAAAAACAAAAAAGAAGCAAATAAGACTTAAAGATAATTTCATTGGAAGCTTTTGCGTCTGCTGTGCTGGTGCCTTCACTTAAACACGTAAAAATTTTGTGTGTGTGTGTATGTGTGCGTATGTGCGTGTGCATTTAATACATGCTTAACAAATTGTTGCTTAGAATTTCTGAAAATATCTTCAAAGCTACTAGCAACAAAACAGCAGCTATTCATTCATTCATTCCTTGATTCAGCCGTGCAGCGAGCGAGCAGCAGACAATTGCGAAATTTTAAACTTTTGCAATAAAGAAAGAAATTTTATTCCCAAGCAAAGAAAGTACAGTAAAATTCGTTTAGCTGCCAACTTTTTTTTAAGAGCAAATGTAAGTTTATAACGAAATTGTTGAAGTTTACTTCTTTAGAATCGTTTTTATATTTACAAAAAGATGAGGGTAAAAGATGATCGACGCAGCGAAAATTGTCACGGAATTGAAGGGCAATCAAGTATGAACAAATTGAGGGTGCATTTGAATTTACTTGCACGTAAATGATGGGCAGATAGAGGAGCCCTATCACTATCCCTCTATCGATTAAAGCATGCCATAAACAAGCCAGGGCGCTGATTTGCGTATGATTTAAACTTGATTGATAGAGTACGGTGAGTGTGAAACATACTCGATTAGAGGGCGCTGATTCACGTGTGATTCAAACTTGATTGATAGAAGGCGCTGAAGGCGTAGGAATCATACTCGATTGATAGAGTGTGCTGCCCATAATTTTCTAGTAATATTTGACATTTCAAAGAAACGAAAATTAGAGACTGAGCGAGAATAGACTGAAAAAATCAAGGCACAAAGAAATTTCGGTTGTGTTACGATAAAATATGACAGACAGCGAGAATTTTGACTTTGTCGAAAAGTGGTGGCCCGATTGACGATATTTTCTCACAATTGTGGTGGCAATAAATGTCAAAGGCACCTAGCTGCAGTTTAAAGCATAAATTCAACGAATTTGGGGTTTTTCATTAATATTTTATACTATTTCACTGCTTTTTCATGGTGCGCAAATTCGAAAATGCCCATTTTGGGTCATTTCGGTAAATGAGCTGTAAATTGTTCGTCATGAATTCAATCCAGTTGGTATTTTCAGCAAAATTGTAGCTGACACTTCCCTCTTTCCAACGGTACGCCTAACTTTACATATTTTTCTATTCTACTCCGAGTTATCGGCCTTAGAAAAAAAGCGGGGCAACTTACAAAAATCTACCCTGTAATGTTGGTATAATTTCGTTTCCCAGATATATTTAACTTTAACTAACTTTTACTTTACTTTTATTGGCACAACAGCCCATGGAGGGCCTAGGCCGAGCTTTTCGCTTTTCGCATCCACTCATATTGTGCGTGTTATATATTGGTATATGAATGGAAGGGACCTACAGTTTAATGCCGAATCTGAACGGCGAAGTGAAAAGCTTTTCATAGGCAATTTTTACTCTTGTAGGTTTGCCATTGCCTGCCAAGAGGTGGTGCGGTGTAGAAAAATTATTTTTTCTAGTGTTTTCCATCTCTTCAAAACAGTTCTGAAGAGCTTGAAGTTGAAGCCGAAGCTATGGATGTCAATTGTTCCACGACACAAGACTCTATTGTGGCATTGTGGAAAATAACATAAAAACTACAGATATTTTTTGTTTTAAATCGATGAATTATTTGCTGAAAATATTTATCTTGTATTTTTAACCGCTTCACATGTATGCTAATGCGAATTCGGATATTTGCCTCTTACTTACTTACTTACTTAGCTGGCACTACAACCGATGATCGGTCTTGGCCGCCTCCACAAAGATTCGCCAGTCACTTCTGCTATGCGCGCACTGGCGCCAGTTGATAAGGTCAAGTGCAGTCAGGTTGCCCTGCACCTGGTTTTTCCAACGGAGATTAGGACGTCCCCTTCTGCGTGTTCCTCCACCGTGGTTCGAATAAAACACCCTTCTAGCCGGAGCGCTTTCTTCCATTTGTTCAATATGATCCAGCCAGCGAAGCTGCTGAAGTTTTATACGCTTGACTATGTCAGTGTCGGTGTACAGCTCATACAGCTCATCGTTCCATCTTATTCGATACACGTCGTCCACGCATACTGGACCGTAGATCTTACGGAGTATCTTCCTCTCGAACGCTCCTCATTTTCCGGATATTTGCCTCAGTAACGCTAAAAACTTCGGCTAATTGCATTTTTTGCTTCAGTTTTTCTTTTCTAGAAAATACTTAATTGGACGCAGTTAAGCAAACTATACTGTAATAGTCGACTGTTCTACGAATTCAGTGGCGATGACGATAGCCCAGCAACTCTGCTCTCTCTGCTCTCTCTGCCTCTCTCTCTCCCTTCTTCATTCATAGGAGTAGCAGGGCAAATGTCTAAATTACTGTGCTGTTTTCGCTCTGTCTGCACTGAGTACAATTATTTAGAAAGGATTAAGTTGTTTTAGCACAATAAAATTGTATACAATTCGTCCAGTGAATTCAGTTTACATTTTCATTTCATTCGTTTGCGACTTCATTTTAAGTATTTACCATACGCTTTTCTCTTTCACAGCCCGTCTCTGTCTCTGCCCCTGCCTCTGCCTCCCTCTCATTCTATGTTGCCGAATAATAACGAATGTGTAGATATTTTAATTAAATGGAAATGTAAAGCAATTGTATTGAAATCACTGTAGACATTTTAATGCACAGCAAAACATTCTACTAAATTAAAATTAATTAGATTTGTCAATTTGTGCAATTTATGAATGAAAAGGCTACAAAGTGTGAGAGAATCTCTATTTAAAAATAAATCTTAAACAATTTTCCACGAATTCTTTTATGAATTTGGAACAAAATAGAATCAAATTCAAACAAGATATTGAAAAGTCGAAAATCAGTTCAAAAACAAACTAAAATTCAAACCAAAACTGCGACCAATTTTTCATCAACAAAAATTCATCAAATCCAGACCAAAAATTTGACAAAAATACACTTTCACAGCAGATCAAAACTTATACTAAACTTTATACTAAAAGGAAACCAAAGATTCAAACCAAAATTCAAGCCAAAACTCAACCCGACGTTTAGAACGAAAATCAGACCAAATAGTCAGATGCAGAGTCAGACAAAAACTCGAGACTAAATTTCAAAACAAAAGTCAGACAAAAAATTAGACCAACAATCAGACTTCAAATCGGGGTGAAAGTTTGACCAAATATCGAATCTAAATATAAACGAACCTGCAAACCGACATCGAAGGCCGATAATCAGGTTAAATCTCAAACCAAAAGCCAGAATTCAGAACATCGACAAATCAAACTGAATTACAGACCAAAAGTCGGCCCCTAATAGAAACCAAAAATTGGACCAAGAGTCAATCCAAAAGGTGACAAAATTGAAACCAAACGGACCCTCACAACAATATTTACATAAGAAATCCAAATAAAACTCAGATAATACTTACATCAGGCTAAAAAAGACCCTCCATTGGTTGTTGTGAGAGATTAAAAGAAGAGAGAGATTAAGAAAAATCCAGTCAAAACTCGGAGCGAAGGCCAGACCAAAGGGAGAGCAAAACTCAAATCGAAACTCATATCGCCATAAGTCGGACGAAATTCTCCCTAAAACTAAGACCGATACTCAAACTAAATATTGCAACAAAAGACAACAAAGATTCAAATCCTTAGTCGATGAAAAGGGTGGTAGTCGTTGGGTAGTTGGTGGTGCGTTGGACTGCTATGCAGAGTGTCCCCGAGGCTCTAATCCTGGCAAAGTAAAAATTAAAAAGTAGATAAATAAATTTTTCTTCACCACCACTTCGTGTCAGGTAGTGAAATTTGCCTCGAAGAGTGAAATTGGTCTAATAAAAGTTTTTCAAATCATCGTTCGGATTCGGCATAAAATTGTAGGTCCCTAGCATTCGTATACAAATATAACACACCCAACATAAATGGATACGAGAAGCTCAGCCTAAGCTCTCCACGAACTAAAAGCATTCACATAATTGGGTCGACCTCGAGATGCAGCACTCTGTAGGTTTTTTGAACTTTGTATAGGGTAAGTCACTGACTTTCCACTTTTCTTCTTCAGTTAGTTAATCAGGCTAGTTAATCAGTTCCTTTGAGATGATATTTATTACCAAAAGACGACAAAATGCAACTCATCCGTATCGCAAATTCATGATAACGATAAGGCAAGTCTAAATTCCCCCGAGGAACTAATTATTATCAGGAAGTCAGAAATGTATGTATCAAGCATTATGACCCTCTTTCGTAACCTAGGAATTTTTATTTACTCTATAGGTAGTATGTTACCCATGGATATACCAGGGTGGTTAGAGGGTGTGGCGTTTCCAAGCTTTCAGGTCGTTCTTTCTTCTCCCTACATAAGTCTCCTGCTACCATTTGAGAAATTATTTTACGGGCAAGTTAGATTAACTTTCTTCCCTTTTCGGCATACGATATGTACATAAATGAAATAATCACATAAAAAAGTGTCTACACTGCGCTGAGGCAAGTTGGATGGGAAAAACTTCAAAGAAATAAAACAATTACTCTTTAAAGACTTCAACTACTTAAGTCCGGCTTCAATTACTAGAAATTGCATACTTCCAGGATGAATAAAATTGTGGAACATATTCATCTTTTTTTGGTTTTATTAGAAATAATCGCGAGTACATGGAAACATTACCACTCCCACACACGCACACCCACACACATACACACACACACACACACACACACACACACACACACACACACACACACACACACACACACACACACACACACACACACACACACACGCACACACACTCATACAGGGATGGGTATCCACGCACTAACACATGCACATTCCCACATTCCATATAGTTTATACTATACACAATAAATTACGTGAAATTACCCAATCGCACACTAATCAAGATTTAAAGTATTCCAAGCACTTTTATGTAGTACATATGTATGCACGTAGAAGTAACAACAACAACAACAACAACATGCAACTACTCACAAATAACAGACACTACTACATATGAATATACATAATATGGTATATAAGAAAAACAACAAAAATCTCTCTTTTTACTTTTTTCCCTTAGTAGGAAAATAAAGAAATGCTGAAGATTAACTTGTGATTGCAATGGGTGGCCATTAACTGGCGTCATTACACTGGCCAACAGTTTGTTTTATTTGGTTCTGACTTTTTTTTCTTTTCTTTTAATTTTTTCATACACTTTTTATTCCACCATCCATAGCGAGAAGGAGGCAGCGAGCGGGAGGGGAGGTGAGGCGCGAGCGGGCAGAGAAGCCTGACAAAGAGCAGATATATTTTGGAGCAACAATGTGGAAACATTGCATGTATAGGTGTGTTTGTGTGTGTGTGTGTGTGTGTCGATGTGTTGGTATTTGTATAGCGAGCTCATACGGAAGTGCTGAAACTCGTTAACAATAACAACAGACAGCGACAACGACAACGGCAACGACAACGACAACGACACAGGGCAACAGCAGGAGTCGCAATTCGAGCAATTCCCAATGGAGGAGAAGCAAGATACATTTGTATTTTATTGGATGCTACTCCTTTTCTTTTTCGTATTTTTTACGGGTGGGAGGGAAGTTGCCTCGGTAGCTAAGCAGTTGATAGAACTTGAGGAGTGTTTATGCGAGCAGCATTGCAGTTCACACACACACACACACACACACACACACACACACTGAGCTTATAAATTTGGGAATTTATTTATTTTTATTTTTCACGAAGTATCTACAAACTTTCAGTAGCTTATTGTGGTCTCTTCAAATGATGATGTTGATGTTGATGTTGTTGTTGTTGTCTTAATTCAAACTAAATGTTATATTAGTACATACATTAAATTTGAAATTTTGATATAAATAAACACAGATACTAACCCTTTCATGACCGACATTTTTATTTGTGGATTCGTGCTAAGTGTCACAACTTTAAAGAAAAAATAAAAGTTGATCTACCTATATATCTACATATATATATATATATATATATATATACACTTCTACATCTATATATCTACACTTCAAATAATTCACAGTAATCCCCTGTTAGTTGCGTCCACAACAATGCAAATTTTTCCATTCACCTTAGTGCGAATGAAACTCAATTAATCGAGGAATTTCTAAAGCATTTTAAACATAAAGAGCAAAATATTGACATACCTCAAAATGAACAGAGAAGGCAATTAACCGAAAATAAATTTTGTGCATCTGCCAGCATCAATTTGGTTAGAATTATTTTAAAAAAATGCAAACAAAACAATAGAAATCTCAAATGGGACACATATGCCGCCATGGCAGATAAAGGGTAAAGCTTTGAAGTAGTAACTCGAAGAGTCGCTAACTTTTTATTTTTCTTCTATTTGCTTCTTTGCTTCTAAAGGAAAATTCAAAGTCTTTGTAGTTTTTAACGTTTACGCGCACACTGCGAATAAAATTCCTTATGCTCTAAAATTAGTATTATATTAATGTTTTAAAGAGAATAACAACAAATAATGGAACCGTTGAGGTAGCTCCTTTCAAAAATTCCATTCAGTGAAATTATTGTCTGGTAATTCTCATTTACTTTACAAAATTTTTACTTATAGCTATTTAATCAATATTTAAAGGATTTATCGCCAAGATCAGTGATGAGGAAGCGTGGCAGATTCTCCAACGCTCTTATGATCTACATAGTATATATTCTATGACCGTGGTTATTTTTTGGTATCAATTTTCATTGTACCCTATAAATTATAACTAAAAACAAACTGCTTCGACCGAGAATGATAGAAAACAGACTGTCAAGAATAAAATCTACTGCGCATGTACGTCATACCAGACCCTATGCTGTGACCTTATTGGCTGTAGTACGTTTTCACTTGCCGGGAAGAAATAAGAACAAGAGATTCGGCTAAGGAAAATGTAAACAAAGGTCTGATACTTCTGACGCTTAGCCAAAATACGATGAAACTGCGCTATGCTAAATTTGTTTTTGTTTCGTAGAAATCGTAGAATTACGTTGGTGAGAGAACATACGCGTTTTTTGTTTAGCTCGCCTCGTGTTTTTCATTTGCTCATACTCGTATGCTGTACAAAGAATAGGACTAAAAAAGTTTTGAGTTACTGCAACAGCCACATGACTTTCACAGCACAAGCATCAGTAGAAACTGATAAATTTTATGACTTGTGTTTCCTTAAAAACTACCATAATTTTGATAAAACTTACACAATGCTTTAAAAGTAAGATAAATATATATAATCTTACTGGGACATTGTAATTAAATAATGAAATAAATGCATAAAGTCTATAAGAGATCGCCCTCCATTTTGCGTACTCACAGTATCGCAATGCGTATTCTTCGTCTACGTTTCCATATGTAAGTTTTTCGAAATACATTAACTTTTTATCGACGAACACTAATTTGACTGTAAATGATCTAATAATGTGGCTTAAAGAGTTAAAGTTCAGATGGGGCACATATGTCACAATGGTCGAGAAAGGGTTAATATTTCAAATATTTATTCCAATAGTCGCTGATGCATCTTTCGATATAATTTTTTTTTTTTTGTGGGAAGAAAAGTTATGTGATTAAAATATTTTTGGTCTTTACACTCCAGAAACTGAAAAAATTTCACCAGTCTTAAAAATCTTAAATAAAACTACGGCATTAACTCGAATAGCCCCTGATATTTCTGACGGTTTCTCACTAATATAAGAAAGTTTTGGGCTTTATGCTCCAAAAATGGACAACGTTCAACAGCTTTCAAAATTTCCTAAATATCTAAAGTTGAATAGTTTCAGGAAAGTAGAAAATTAGCTCGACCAGTGCTCGAAGTCTTGAATGGAACCCAAATAAAGTATTTAAATCATAGACAACTTTTTAAATTGGTTTAATATAATTTCCCGGAAAATTCTCAAAAGTTAATAAATTAAAATTATATGTGAAAAATTGAAAAACGCACATGGATTCACTTCCATTCATTTAATAAAGAAAAATTCAAACATTTAACTACCATAAGTATTTGCAGAGTTCAGTATCGTTCGAGCGTTTCTTTGCTGCTTTTGTGTGATAAGCGCAAGAAGTGGAAGCAGAAAAAATAATACTAAATTAAACAAGCTCCCCTTATTAAAAAAGTATTTACACTAAAGAAGGAAAAACTCCAGGGAAATTCGTTGGTGGTGAAATGCTTATGAAAATCTGCTGCGAAGGCCAAGAAGCAATTGCATGAGAAAGAGTAAACAAAATTTTGCGAAATTTAATTATTACTATTTAATAGCAGAAGCAGCTGCAGCACGGAAAAGTGAGAGAATTAAAGTAAATTCACACTCAGTTTCAAAACAAATTTAAATGGTCGCGCTGGTGTAGTTGACCTGCTACGCAAAGTGTAGGAAAAAATAGTTTTTCTACACAGCACCACCTCTTGGCAGGTAATGGCAAACATACAGGAGTCAAAATTGCCGTTCGGATTCGGCATAAAAACTGTACAAACATAACGAGCACAACATGAGTGGGTGCGACAGCTCAGCCTAGCTCCTCCATGGGCTGTGTTGTACTATTAAAAGAGCAAGAAGAAAGATTGCTAATTGCTAACAATTTCCTTAGGTTAAATAATATTCTACAGAAGTTTTCACTTTATACTTACTTACTTACTTAGCTGGCACTACAACCGATGATCAGTCTTGGCCGCCTCTACAAAGCTTCGCCAGTCACTTCAGCTGGTTGTTGATAAGGCCAAGTGCAGTCAGGTTGCCCTGCACCTGTTCTTTCCAACGGAGATTAGGACGTCCCCTTCTGCGTGTTCCTCCACCGTGGTTCGCATAAAACACCCTTCTAGCCGGAGCGCTTTCTTCCATTCACTTTATTCAAATGGCAAAAACCGGGAACAGTTTATGCAAACTAGAGAAATTGCTTGGTTAAATAGTTGCAAAACTGTCGCAATGATAACGAAACTCGCTTAATTGCGCTGAAAAGTCATTAAAACGAAGAGTGAGTGAAATGAATGATTCAAATACAAAAATTATACAAAATGACATGTAATCACGGCATTACTTAATTTTATATTGGAAATGTGTGAGGCATAATTAAATGAAGAAAGCAATTAAGCAGAACTCAATAAAACATACTAAATTGTAAAGTTTATATAGATCTCGTACATATTAAAAATGTTTAGCTAATTTAATAGAAGAAATCAATTAAGCGTGAGGCAATTAAGCAAAAAATGCTGTATCCAGTAGAGCCTTAACCGGAACGTTGAATAGTTCGTACTGCAGTTAAGCGGGGTTAAATACCTCTCTCCTAAGTGTCTTGCCCGCCTTCGTTACTTTTTTCTGTAAATATCCAAGGAATAGAGGGTTACTCTGGTTCCCAAATTCGTGATTGACCTGAAAAATTATAATCGATAAATATCGATGTAAAAAGTACAGACCTGTTCTCAAAAACTTAAACAAATTATTTGGCGTGGATTTATGAAGTGGGGAAGTCGGGATCCCTCAATGCAAATTGTGGTTGTTTGAGCCTCTTAGCAAAATGTTTTAACATTTTATATTATTTTACTTATTAGCTAGTTAAAGACTGTTTTATATACTGTTAGTATCACGGAAGTCTTTGATTGCTTCCAGCAGCTGCTGAAAGCTCATATTACTTATGTACTTAACTGGCGCTATAACTCATAATCGGTGTCTGGCCGCCTCGATAAAACTTCGCCAGTCGCTGGCTTCAGTTGATAACGCCAAGTGCAATCAGGTCGCTCTATACCTGGTCTTTTCAACGGAGATTAAGACGTCCTCTTCTGCGTGTTCCTCCACCGTGATTCAAATAAAACTGCCTTCTAGCCGGCGCAATTTCTTCCATTCACTCAACATGACCCAGCCAGTGAGGCCGCTGAATTTTTATACGCTTACCTATGTCAGGTTCATACAGCTCATGGTTCCATCCTATTCGATACACGTTGTCCACGCATATTGGACCGTAAATCTTACAGAGTATCTTCCTCTCGAACGCTCCTAACAGCTTCTCATCATTGATGGTCAATGTCCATGTCTCAGCGTCATAAATTAGGACGTCGGGAAGGATGAGGGATTTATAGAGTATTATTTTCGTCGAACGAGAGAGGGCTCTGCTTCTCCGAGAGAGGGCATTTCTTCTCAATTGCCTACTGAGCCCTTGGAAACACCTGTCGCAGCTAATATCCGAATCATTATTATGAAAGTTTGGGAAGTTCACTATACGATATGATAAAGTGTACCTCCAGGCTGTCGAGAGGCCTATTAGAGAACTAGAGGGTTTAATGCATTTCGCACTTAACTAGCTCATCTTTATCTGAGGTAATTAACCGGAGTTTACTGTAGTAACTACATAAATTGGGGATTCCCCTCATACCTGACTAGGTATATCTTTTCCTGCAGGCTTCCAGTATCCATACCCAAATTAGTTATACAAATACTTACATGAAATTATCTTTATGTAATAAACAAAAGGAAAGGTCATTTTCAACTCAGTAATTTTGATTCTAAAGATTTGTGCATTGTGTAAATGAATGAATGAGAGTGTATGAGCGACTGAATGAGAATGAATGAATAGCTGAGGTTTCCAAATATTTTTGGGGTCTAATTTTCGATATTGGCTATGTAAATATTGGGTCATATAAAAAGTGTGCGCGCTTTTTTTGGTATTTTTTTTTTTAACATTAATTAATTGAGTCTTGCAGAGACCGAAACAAATGAATGTCAAACGGTACAACGTCCGGGCTAGACGGTGGATAAACGGTGTTAAGACTTTCCAATCAAGTTCCGTCAATTTGTTCCGATTCATCAAAGAATTCTGCGGCCAGGCCTGGCCTGTTGGCCACTTCGGGCCGCTTTTCCATGATTGTTTCGTTCAGGCGGTCGAGTTGAGAACAGTAGAGAAGAACCGAATTATGGTAACTGTTGCACCCGGTTGGAGCAGCTCGTCATGGACAATTCCCTTCGAATCCCACCAAACACTTAACATAATCTTGTTTGCCGTCAATCAAGGCTTTGAAGTCATTTGTGAAGGGTCACTGTCATTTAACCATTATCGCTTGTGTTGGATATTCTCGTATCGAATCCACTTGAAATCGCCCGTAATGATTCGCTGCTTGAAAAATGATTCGATGTTTAGTGCCTCAACTGTCTCCTGACAGCTTTCGTGTCGATCTTGCTTCTTTGCTCCGTCAGTTGCAAAATTTCATCGGCTTTTTCAGTGCATCTTTCAGTGCAACTTTGACATCGAAAATTCCGGAACGGAATTGAGCAACCCACTCCTCGGTCCGGGGCGTTTTACCTTTTCTAGCGTATTTCTTTAACTATTTTACTAATTTTCAGACAAATGTAACTTTTTACACTAGCGACGAATTACACATCTGCCTTCACATAAAATGTAGCCTGAAATGTCATATTTCAAGCATGTGTTTGCTTGACATAAAAGGACTAGTGTTGCCAGTTTTATGGGTACCAATATCATTTTATTTACGAAAAACGCGGATACTTTGTATAATACCCAATATAATAAATATAATGACTTTAACTGTAACTACGTTGTATTTTAGAATTTAGTTATAGCTACAAAAGATACACGCACACACATGCATGAGCTCACTCAAAACACAAAAGAGTCAATAGGTGAAAGTAGGTAGTAAAGTGAGGAAAGTAGTTACTCGTCACATTATGAAAATTAATTAATTTTTGTGAAACAGCAGAAACCTCAATGTAAACAGCAGGTATGCAATTCACTGAGTATAAATATTTTCTTTTTCAGTAGATTAAAATAATTTATACATAAAACAATTTGGTATTTGACCTGATTTTGTAGGTCATTCATTTTTCAAGTTAGTTTAGCAAACATTGTATTTTGCGTTTTTATAAAATAAAAAAATGTATAAATTTCAATAAGTCAAAAAGGTCCTATCATTGACAAATATCGCGTTTCGTTATGAAAAATTTATAGAATAATAGAGATTTCAAATTAAATAATCAAATGCATTAGTTTCTATTTAATTAAGCGGGCTTAATTACTTTTGCACATGCAATTTTAGTTTGTAAGATAACCAGAGAAATCATTTAGTCGGTATCCGGTTAATTGATCCATTTTTCTGCACAGCAACACCTCTTGGCAGTCAACTAATCTTCCACAGAAACAATCTCTAAAACCTAAAACGTTCTACGACTGCAGCCGTGAAGTACCTACCGCTAACCTTTACTTTCAGTATTAAATTACCACCGAGAGATCAATAGATGCGAATGATTTTAGCCTTCGCGCTACCATTGCCGCGAAGGCTAGCACAGTTCAAATCGTCGACGATTGAATTCCGAACCGTTGACCCGAAGACTATCCACCTGGAGTGGCCACACCAGCTCCACAATTCAAGTCAGCTCATCTTACAACGAAGACCATCACCGAAGCCACTGCTATTCAACCACTGCTACCTAACACCATTAACCGTCAACTCCGTCAACCCGAGCTCCGCTACCCGACATTGTCAAAGGAGGACTATCAAACGAAGCAAAAATTTTCGTATCACATCAAATTGCTTTCAACAAATAACAACAACGCTAACTCGCCTCCTGACCTGAGCCTGAAAAGTGTGAGCATGTCAAATATTGAAATTAATAAACTTATGAAATTCTGTGGAATATTTCTACATGCCTCGAAAATTTCAGCACTCTACCATGTTTGACTGCATCGGCATGACGCAAAAGCCACAACTTGCCGAGAAAAAAGTGTCCACGATGATGGCTTGATGAAGTAATTGCAAAGAGTAAGTATACCTGAAAGCACACGTGCTTACATGCATAAGCTACCCAGTAGACGAGAGTCAGATGCAAGTACATCGAAAGTGATTTAAAGTTACTAAGACACTAAAGCTCTTCATACTGGCTTCTTTTTGCAATCCTGGAATAAACCCATTTTTTTTTTTCGGCTACAGGTGCAAATGATATAGTGCTCCCGAAATGCTTAAGATATGCAGCAACTTTTACCATTTGGGTATAAACAAAATTTGTATATTTAAAGTGAACTTTCAACACGTACGCCTGTGGTTTAGTGCTTGTCCTTTCAAAATCATCAGCATCATCATCATGATTACACACTAATGCTGATAATGTTGATGGAGATGAAATGCATTGAATGCAGTTGTTGTTGTTGTTGTCGCTACATCTAGAGTGTATTTTTAATATTGCACTTTACTACTTACTTAAAAGTTTTTTGTTTGTACTTACTTCTAAAAGTTAGTGTGCAGTGGTAGTGGCTATTACTGTTTTGTGTTGTTGTTGTTGTTCATAGTTAAACAGCCATCACGATGGGCCACAGTCACAGTCCGTGTCAAACACTCGAGTCAGGCGAGTAGGCGAGTCAAGCGAGTCAGTCGAGTCAGTCGATTTCAATTCAAGTTGCGACTGATCAACTAAAAAGAAACAAAAAATAGTCACCCGTTGTCAGTTATGTCGGCATTTTTCCTGCTTCTACTTTTTTCCACCTCCCCCTCCCCCTCTCCATCCCCCTCCTCCCTCCTCTACTACTCACTTACGCAGCCTAATGGACTCATAAATGTAATAAGAAGATAATAATGCTTTTATTGCATACTTACGAGCGACATTTTCTGTTGATATTCATTTGTCTTTTTGGTTGTTGGTTGTTGGTTGTTGTTGCTGCTGTTAAAAATTGCAGCTTAATGATGAGCTTTAATACTGTTGACTTCAATCCGATTTACATGAGTCATTTGTTAGTAGTTTTTTCTGAAAAGTGCATGCTTTGTTTTTGAAATTTACTTATTAAATGATTTGTTCAAGTGTGCTTCCCATTGAAATATATTACATTTAGTTTACAAGATTAACGCTAGAGGGCATCTGGCATGCAAACTAAATTGCTTTAACACTTGTTGTGAGTGGAAAATGTTTGTAAGCCAGTTGAGTTAAAAGTTGAGCTCTATTCAGATAAAACACGAGACCAAAACCCGGGGCAGTAGCATTCAAAATTTACACCAAAATTTAGACCAAAATTTAGACCACCAAATTATAACGACATTCTGACCTAATTAAGAAAAAAAAATAAAAAAATTCAGTACAAAATTGATACTGATAGGACATTGATAGAAATAGGACACCGAAAATTGAACCAAAATTCTGGGATCGAATCGTCTGATCCGCGAACGAACAACTCGGCACAAACGAACAGGCAACACACAGGGTGTACCCCTATAAATGCAGAGCATTGTGTTGATTGGAAGGAAGATTGATAGGTGCGAGGAAGAAGGAGGGAGAAGTAGTAATGAGCGTATCCTTTAAATTGCAAGAGCCATAAGTAATAAGCGGGAAAAATATTTGTAGGGAACTTAAGTATTCCAAATACGCACGGTACGACAGACAAAAAAAGAAAAGAAAAGTGCGCTGGACCGTGTCTACCATACGTGGAAGGCGTGAGTTCCGCTTGCTGACCGTGTAGTTCTGGTGAACGCACGAGCTGGTGGCATCAGTTTGCGCATCTCAGCGGAACATCTACCGTGAAAGTAAAGGTAAAACAGAGAGACGTAAGCAACGTTTCGACGATGTTCCAAGGAGTCAATAGAGCTGGAAACTCTAGTGTCTCCTATTAGCTTTATGGCTCGATGTTGGATACGGTCCAGGAGCTCCAGTTGCATTCGTGAAGCTCCAGCCCATACAGAGAGACGTAAGCAACGTTTCGACGATGTTCCAAGGAGTCAATAAAGCTGGAAACTCTAATGTCTCCTATTAGCTTTATGGCTCGATGTTGGATACGGTCCAGGAGCTCCAGTTGCATTCGTGAAGCTTCAGCCCATACAGAGAGACGTAAGAAACGTTTCGACGATGTTCCAAGGAGTCAATAGAGGTGGAAACTCTAGTGTCTCCTATTAGCTTTATGGCTCGATATTGGATACGGTCCAGGAGCTGCAGTTGCAGTCGTGAAGCTCCAGCCCATACAGAGAGACGTAAGCAACGTTTCGACGATGTTCCAAGGAGTCAATAAAGCTGGAAACTCTAATGTCTCCTATTAGCTTTATGGCTCGATGTTGGATACGGTCCAGGAGCTCCAGTTGCAGTCGGAGTGAAATATTGTTTTCTCCGCCTAGGAAAGCCGAGACACCTGGCTGCTTCTTTCGACACGTCAAAAATGTGTTTATCCCAACGAATATCACATTGGATGGACATGCCCAGAACATCAAGAGTCGTTGTCTTCCCAATACCTACCCCACCCATATCTAAGGGGTTAACGGGGGGGCTGGGAAACTCGTTTGTGCGATAACAGACAACATTGGATCTTACGCGCATTGAACTTAACTCCATTTGTGAGACCCCACTCGAATTTCATACAATTTCGGGGTGAATTGCGTGTCGATCGTACATTCACCGATCAGACAGTTCGACCTCAGCCCTAAAATCGTACTAAAGTTCTAATAAAAAAATTAAAAAAAAAATTTTAACAATCAAATTTAATAAAGTTTAGAAAAAACAGGCCAAAAATTAAACCACAAATAGGACCATAATTAAATGACAGAAAATTGTGCAAAAAACAAAGTCGCGGATGTAAAGTTAGACCAGAAAATCGTCCAAAATTCTCACCTCAAAATTCAAAGCTGAAAACAAAATTCAGACAGAATCAAGGCATGAACCAGACCAAAACACGGACCAACTTAAAACAAAAAATTCGGATCAAAAATCAGAATAAAATTTAGACAAAAACTAGAACCAAAGTCAGAACAAATTGTAGGCCTGAGCTCAGACCTGAGGTCAGAGTTACAACACACTTTTGATACGACAAAATTCGGACTAAAAAAATACCGAAATTCTGACCCAAATTCAGAATTAGCAAATAAACCGTTGGAGCAGCAATCAGACCAAAATTCATAAAATAAAATTAGACTAAAACTCACCCACTGACTAAAAATTAAACCGAAATTCGGACAAAAATCAAACCGAAAGTGAAATGAAAATCTTAGTCCAAAACTCGCATGAAAAATTAAATGGAAATGTAAATAATTGTAAATAAAAATGGACAGAAAAATGGACCAGAACTCAGCTCAGTTTAAGGTTCAGTGCAAAAATCAGTTCAAAAGTAATTCCTTGAAAATTTTACCAAAATACGCAAAATTTAGAGTTGAAATCAAACCTAAACCGGACAAAACAACAAATGAAGCCTGCTAGATCAATTCAAGATTATTAAACTCCCTCAAAGTAGGGCATCTAGAAGCATACCCAGAAATTTACCATTTAACTAATGAAATCCTGTAGAGTAATTTTTAAAGGCATTCAGCACAGCGGCTACATAAATTCATGAAACAAAGTTTCCGCTGTACTACAATTTACACTTTTCTTTTCGGCCAAACTACAAAAAACAAAAAAAAAAAACACCTGCATTCCCCCTCCGCCTGTACCTCACATGCCACACCAATGCATACTCACTTTCTAAATAATGGTACACCCTAATTTGATTAGTTATCTTTGCCTTTTACCTAGCTACAGTTTAATTCAACTATAATTTTAACGCCCGGTGCGCGCACCCACCGACCGAGCGCAACTTCGACACCACCAGTGTTGCCGTAGCTACCGCCTCTGCCTTTGTCACTTTTCGTAAAATTATTTGTTAAGTGCTTTCAACTCCTTTTATTTGCAAATTTAGGGCAAAACTTTTACGAACTTGTATACTTTAGTTGTACTTTTTCAGTTTATGTATTTGTTTTTGGTTTATTTTTCGAGGGCGGAAGGCATGGAATTTCTTATTAAAATATCGATTTCGTTTTTGGAGTTTTATGCATTGCGATTGTTTTGTGGGTTTCGTTGAAATGTTGTTGTTGCTTTTGTTTTCAGTACACAAATAGGCCTGATTAAGTTAAGTAATGTAGCGTAGAAATCCTAATCTACGAAGCAATTAGCAGCAGGAGTTCCGTATTCAACGCTTACTGCGGCGCCGAAAACAATAAATTCTCACCATACAAACAACACAAAATAAATTGGAAAATTGTGAAGTTTTTACTGAGACACTTGCTGCATACACTTTGCACATTGCTAAATTATTTTATTTCATGCTTCGTTAAAGTAACTATTTAATAGAAATATAATTAGAGACACGTGTGATTTGAGCGAATATTCACGTTTGGTCGAGGTTATTCTACACTCAGCCAAAAATATACTATTGAATTAATAGTATTTTCATATTAAGTCAATAGCTTTTACTATTCAAATTTTGTAATTGATGCGCTATGAAATCCTCATTGTTTTGGATAACTATTAAACATTTTTGAAGGATCAACATATTTGTATTAGGAAGTCCTTTTACATATATTCGGGGACCTCTAAAACTAAAGCTAAGTACATGTTAAAATCGCTTTTTTGGGTTGATGCTGGCGTATGCCATTACTTGTGCTTCTTTGTTTCTCCTAGGAAGATAGAAGGAGACTCATTTTTGTTTGTGGTTGACCTTTAAATGGATACCCGACGGCCTTTGGTACTTCTCGTTTTAAGTTAACACGCTATTTGAAATAAGTGAATTTCAGAACCCGAATATGTTGGAGTCTGGCCATTCTGATAGCTGTATAGCAAGTATAGGTTGTGAGGTAACGCAGTAAGCTAAAGGGTTGGCTGAAAACCAGCGGCCGGGAGCACTATCCTTAGCTTGATTCGTACCAAGACTAAGTTGATATCTCTTTCTGAGTAGTATAATATATATGTATATTATATTTTTAAGAGTTTCTATATCGTGTGTAAACAGAGGGATCTTGATTACCTCTTTCCCTCTGTTCTCTAAACATTATTTTCTTACAGTGGCAAACCGTGTGCACCCATAAGGATTTTCTTTCATCACCCTTTCCCTTTTCCCTCTCCCCATCTCTCTCTCTCTCTATCCCTCTGTGTCTCTCATTCTCTCTCTGTCTCTTTCACTCTCTCTCTCTGTCTCTCTCACTCTCTCTCTCTGACTCTCTCTCTCTCTCTCTGTCTCTCTCACTCTCTCTCTGTCTCTCTCACTCTCTTTCTGTCTGTCTGACTCTCTCTCTGTCTCTCTCACTCTCTATCTCTCTGTCTCTCTCATTCTCTCGCATTTTCTCTCTGTCTCTCTCACTCTCTCTCTGTCTTTCTCACTCTCTCTCTGTCTCTCTCACTCTCGCTCTATCTCTCTCACTCTCTCTCTGTGTCTCTCACTCTCTCTCTGTCCCTCTCACACTCTCTCTGTTTTTCTCACTCTCTCTCTTTCCCTCTCTCCCTGTCTGTCTCTCGCACTCTCTCTCTATCTCTCCCTCACTCTCTCTCTGTCTCTCTCATTCTCTCTCTCACTCTCTCTCTCACTCTATCTCTGTCTCTCTCACGCTCTCTCTGTCTCTCTCACGCTCTCTCTCTGTCTCTCTCACTCTCTCTCTCTGTCTCTCTCAGTCTCTCTCTCTCTCTCTGTCTCTCTCTCTCTCTGTCTCCTCTTAATCCCTCTGCGGTGTGCTGCGAACATAATTTTCTTACAGCGACAACAACACGGAAAAAATTACTTAGTGGTGTGCCTTTCCTCTCTTCGTTTTCGCTCTATGGCAGTGGTGGCCACTCGGCAGCACGTGTGCTCGACAGAAGACTCACTTCAATAGAAAAAGAGTTCAGCTGATCAGCTCAGCATGTTTGGCCACCACTGCTCTAATGCCATTTAATTTTCGTACAACAACAATAAAACTAAGAAAGCATTTGAACTTCATTTACAACTTAGAACTCGCCCTTTATTAAGCACTCTTTGTGCATCACTGCCCTTTACCATTGTTGGGCTCCTGTAGAAGTTACTGAAAGAGACAATCTCGATAATTGCTCATCTCTGCTCTATACTCACCCATATCAAATATGCTGCGCATTTCTTACTCTGCTGTGTGCTTTGGGCTAGGCCATTTTCTTGTTCCCATCATCCAGGTTGAATCAATTTCTCTGAGTGCAGTACAAAGTGTGAATTACAGAGAGAATGTGAGGGTAGTAGAACTAAGAGCGCTACCAGTTAATGAGCTCATTTTCCCCTGAATGTACGAGTAACAACTTCTTTGTTACACAGAATATTTTTAGTTTAACTCGTTCCATGGCACTTAAATTATTTGCCACTTATGCTCTAACTCCACTAGAAATTTCATTAAAGCTTTCGGTGTGAATGTGTGGTTGTGTGTGTGTCTATGTGTACGTGACGGGGTGTGTGTGCAGAAGACCTTTACCATCGAAAATATTTATCTTTCATGTAACACTTTGCGCGCACAACACGCAGACACTGGGCGACTCGTTCACTGTAACTTCAGCGTACCTTAATGAGTTTAAATAATCAAAAACAAAAACACAAAAGCAAAGTAAAATAACAAAAACAATAAAGCGTGTGCATGTAGACAAAAGGTGTAATATTTATGAGTTAACCATAGCGAGAATAAATAGAAAAGAAAACTTTGCCAACAGACAATTTCGTTTTATTTTCTCCGCCTTTTATTTTTCCAGAAACCATTAAATATCCAGAAGATGTAAAGCAGCGGTAAAGTAACGGTAAAGCAAAACAGGCAAACAAGCAAGCAATAATCTCCATATAGATTAACTAAACTTTTGTTAAATTTTTGAATGGATGTTCGCTGTGAATGAAGAATGCATTTTAAGGGCTAACTTGCATAATAAATAAGCTTCTTAAATTGTAAGATAAACTGACAGGGAACACCCACTTACAGCTGTGAAACTGGCTTCTGCTGGAAGGCACTTCTCTTTTAATGGCTGTTTTATTATAAGTAGGCATGCTGACATTTCATAATTTCATGTAGTTACTTAGCAGAAAGAAAGAACATTTAATATTGAATAAGAAACGTACTTGATTTTGAAATGTTACAGGCAAATTCGCCGCTTCTTCAGCCACGTATCTCCAAAAGTATCATAACGCCGTAAACGAAAAAAGCTAAAGGCTTGAAAATAGACTATAAGTGCTCAAGTGGAGATGTGTGGTTGAAGAATTGACTTTAAAAAATATTCTCTCGGCATGGCACTTAGACCCTCTACACTTTCAACTCTTACATTGCAGATATAAATTAACAAATGATTATTAGTGTGTGTTAAGAGAGAGAGAGAGAAAGAGAGCGAGAGAGAGAGAGCGAGAGAGAGCGAGAGAGAGAGAGCGCGAGAGAGAGCGAGAGAGAGAGCGAGAGAGAGCGAGAGAGAGAGCGAGAGAGAGCGAGAGAGAGAGAGAGACGGAATATCACA